>VZTF01001657.1:2391424-2589412 GCA_013397755.1 Cnemophilus loriae
TAAACCCCCCCCCCCCCCCCCCCCAAAAAAAAAAAAAACAACAAACCAGCCTTTTAACAGTCACGATCCCAAGGGTTTGTGACTCTCAGGATTAAGGGCTCTTGGGATTTCTTTCTGGGGTCCTGACTGTGTCAGGAAGGGCCTTTCCCACTAATCACCAATCACCTTTACTTAATTATCTCCAAGTCAAATTTGCTGAATTTACAAATTAAGGGCCCAATCTTTCGTTAGCTCTTACTCAAGAAAGTTGCAGCACTCTTTGGTTTAGCTCAGTGAGAAGGACGGTGGGCCTCCAAAGACCAGTTTGATTATGCTTTTCCCCTTCCCTCCTGCTCATCACTGAAAGCTTAACCAGGTCTCTGAAGCTGACATGTAGTCTCAGGACGGCCCTGCAGCTGCTGCTGCGGGTCAGTTCGGCACTGCCCCAGCGGCTCAGGCTGCCACCATCCAGCAGGGACAGGCTGAAGTTCAGGCGTTCAGCTGCAACTGTCATGCTTGTAAAGCTTCTGCCTCGAGCACTCCAGTCCCTTTCTGCAAGGCTCTGAAGCTTGTTTCTGTAGTGCTTGGTCACTGCAGTGTTTGTTTCACCACTTGAGTGGTATCCTGGCCTGAGGATTATGTCCATGGCTGTCTTCCCTCAGTAGCTCTGCTGCTTGCTTTCCCCAGCACACCAGAAACTTGAGTTTAGCAGGAAATCTTGCTCTTCCTTGTTCCAAAAGCAGAAAGTAATCTCCCCCTTGACCTTGTCTGACCATTTGGCCTTTTCTATGATGAAAGAGAAAACATGTATAATTTACAAACCATACAAACCATTCCCACGTGGCATAACAACATCCTGCTAAAAGGATTTGTTCCTATCTCTCTCCAGGAGACTAGGATATTTGAATATGCCAAATGTATGTAGAAATGTCTCTGCAAGTGTAAGAGAACCATGGCAAGCCTCGCCACTTCTCTGGGAGTCTGCTGCAAGCCTGTTTCAATTGGTGGCTATTGGGTGTGGTATTAATGTGCTTGTACCTTCTTTCTTACTTTTCTCTTGAAGCACACATAATAGCTATTACTAACCAGCAGCAGTCAAATCCTTGTCTTAGAATCCCATCAGTGAAGCAGTTGTAGAATGAGAACAGCAGTGTTTGTAACGGCAGGACGCAGCAGATGCTCACTAGCTTATAGATTGGCACATACTCTACCTACCTCCACAGCCATCTAAGGTCAAAATGCTTCAAGAGCCAAGAGAAATCTATTAATATCATTCTAAGTGTTGTGGCTAAGGTCCAGGTAAGGAGAGCCTTAAGAAGGTATCTTTAGAGAAGCAAAATTCTCTATTTCCCATCTATATTGTGACAACTAATAATCCACTTTTACGGGTAGTCATTAAACGGTCACTGAATCAGTATCAGTGTGGTTTATCTGCCATGCAAGTAACAGTAACGGTGGATGTGAGATCTGCCAAAACTGTGGTCTGTTCTGGAGAGCTGACTTTTCAGAATTCTTTTCATTCATAAACCTGCTTTCATCATCTGCAACCTCTGTCACACTTTTCTCTTGTTGCTCATTCTTTTTTCCTCTTCTCTGTCTTGTCCATAGGATTCTACTTGGCATCCTACCAACTTTTATTTCAAACATACCAACGCTGATCTATCTGATCTTTTATTCTAGCTGACCCACATGAGAAAAATTATGACACAAAACCTAGGGAAAATGCTGCTGAAATTTAAGAAAGAAATCCAGTAAGCTTCCTTTTATAATTACTTATTGTATTTTGTGTTTACTATTTGTCATAAGATTGATCTTTAGGATACAGGATTCTAAGCTTCCCATCCTAGATGACAGGAGTATTTGATGGCACGTTCATTTATTCAGGATGATGAAGGCTAATTCTTTGTTAGACTGCAAAGGAAAGACATCATGCAGTTTTTTTACTGTGCATCTCATGACATTTTATATTTAAATGGGACTTATGTGGTTCATGAATTGGCCTTAAATCATCTACATGCTGTCACTAAGCATTTTCTTAACAGTTGTTTTTCCTTTAGTTAATTACTTATCAAATGTCAAAATGTGATGGCTGAGTGAAATGTCCTGTTATCTGAACAAACCCTAACTTCACAATCATTTTCTGTAGACAAACAAAATTAGGTGCTACATGAAAAATCACAAGACATTGTGACTGCACAAAAGCTTCATTTTTATGCCTGACTAAACCTGACAATCAAAAAATAAGGGAGGGGTGCAGGGAGAATGAATAAATATACATTGCCCTACCTAATGGTTATGAACAGGCTCAGGATGGACCACAGCTGTTAAAGACCAAGTTGTGGGTTTTTGTTTTTTTTTCCTTTTATGGAAGATTATAATTCAAAATTGGCTGGTGAAAGTTTTTGGGGTTTTTTTTAGATGATTATTCCAAAATCTGCTCATATTCGACAAAATATATGCTTTCATTCAAGATGGGACTAATAACCTGAAACTTCTGGAGAAGCAGGCATGACTGTAATAACTGACCAGCATTACCTATATCTGCTGTGGCTGTAAAATTATTATTTGGGTTTGGTTTGGAATGGGATTGAGGATTGAATTATCTGTTAAAAAATGCAAGCTTCAGCTCATTTCACAGTAAAAAAATAACCTAACCATTAGAAAGAAACATATAAATACAAAGAAAATGTATTGCATAATATGCTAAGGCTATTTTAGTGTGCTTTTCCTCTTGACAGAGTTGATATGTATTTTCTTAATGGCAGAGATCAACTTCCAAATATAACTAGGAATGCGTTTTCTGGATTGCTTTTGATTGCTTCGATTGCAGCAATTTCAAGTTCGGGCTTAAAATGAGATAAGAATATGTAGAGGAAAGCTTGAGTTACCGTGTAGTTTGCTGTCAATGTCTACAAACAAGTGATATGGATAGGACTTCAGTTTCATATTAGCAGGAACTTCCCTAAATAATGTTCCTTGTTAGTTTTCCTCTAACCCCAAAATGACAGGAGATGCTAAAATAACACGAGAGTTTTATACCAGTGTCTATCAAGTCTAATCAGAAATAAGCCTTTAATGTGTCACTGACAAAAAAAAAAAAAGAAAAAAGTGAGGCCAGAATCTTGTTAAATATACAAAAGTACTTTAGCTCAATAGGATGAGTCTACATTTATTTTAAACCTTGCAGTTATTTCTGTGAATGAAGAGTGGGGATCAGAGTATCTCAAGAATGAAATATCTGTTTGTAGCTCTGCTCTGGAAAGCGTAGCTCTCATTTGCACATCTAAAGCCCACCGGTTACAAAGCTCTAGCGAAAGGAGCAGAAAACCCCGGCTGAGCCCTGCAGCAGCTCGAGCTGTCCAGCGAACAAAGGCAGGAGGACTGTGGTAAAAAAAGATGACAGGCAGTGTTTTGCTCTGAGGACTGGAAAAGAATGTACCAGGATGTGCTGCCTTAGTCTGGGACTGTGTTAACTCACAAAATGTGAGTATGACTCCCTGGAGAGGGAAAAGCAAGAAAGTAATATAAAAAGGGGTTATATCCCTACTAGACATTCACAACACCAAGCAGGGGAAACTGAGGCAAAGGGTTGTTGCCTGCAGCACTGTCAGCAGCCTTATTTTCCTATATAGAAACAGGAGCTTATTTAGCACTCTTCTGTCAGTCCTTTTCCCTCCCTTCTTTGCTTTTTAGGAGGGAAGTATGGCCTATCACGGCAGTTCAGGGAAGATATTTTCTTTTCCAATGCCCTGAGAAAAAGGAAATCTTCCTCCTTTTTGTTGCTGATCATACCTAAGAAAAGAGTTGCATTTACTGTTTATAAGCAGTAAATTATTCTGTGCAATCTGACTGCAGTCTAAACAATGATGAAAAATTTAGAAATTAGTTGGTAGTGATGCACTGGAAGATAATGAAGTTCTCAACTTCTTGTTTATATTACAGCATCCATATGTAATGTTTGATAATGTATTTGCTGTGACATTGACATGATTATCTGCATCAGTTAAAATGAGTGTTAATTTATAATCAACTGTGAGTGGAGTACTGTTTCATGGCATTGAGTTATTCACAACAAGATATGTTCCATTAATCAATCCAGGGAGACTAAAGGACAGGGTTTTTTAAAAAAAATTAGATGCCTAGAAGTGCTAATGATGTTCTTAGGCACTTTTTTTTTTTAATTCTGGTGTTTCTTCAAAATACCCAATTACTTTGAAAGCAGTACTCATAAGACGTTTCTTCCTTGTACATTGCTTTCTTTAAAAGTGCTTGCATCAATGAAAAAAAAGATATATAAATATATAAATAGTATGGAGGGCTCAAAAATTAAGACTGTTTTTTAAAGAGATATTTGGAAATAGGAGAGACCCCTGAACTGAGAAATAACTGTCTCCTTTTACTCTAGGAACTGATAATTTGGCATATACACTGCAGGATGTTTTTCCCCAGTTCCGTGCTCATTGTCTGAGCTGCACTGACGACTTGCAGGATGCGCAGCACACTGTAAAGCCAGGCTGCTAGAAACCGACTGTGTGAAGTGAAAGTTCCTCATCAGCATCAGTGCTCATTCCTCACTGCTTGATTGGGGTGGTCTTGTGCTTTCCAAGAGCTATTATGCATGCTGTTTGTTTAAAAAATCAAAGCAGCAACCAACTTTCAGTGCGTCGAGATGATTCACATCACAGCTACTGGTGCTCAAAATACTGTGAGATACATATGGTAAAGAATTCACTTCAAAGGCATTTATCTAACTCCAAAAGTCTTCCGTTGTTGATGGGCAACGTAAGGTCTCTGAGTCACCCACCACACTTAATTACTGTGGCTAATAATTGGAGAAAAGGAGCTCCCCATGGAAGCTGTTGTGTAATGTTGATTTTAATAGGTCCTTGCTCAAGCCTACCCTTTTGCATAGTGTGAGGGCTCCTAGTATCTCTGCCACATGAATAACCCCAGTGACTTCATTGTGAGTGAAGCACGGAGTATTGTGAAAGCCTGACTCCTCCAAAGCCAGTGGTGAAACCCGCATGGCGTGCAGTGAGGACAAGACCTCACCCGCAAGGTCTCTCTCTGCTCAGCTCTGCCAGCTGAGAGATGAGAGTCACGGGGCCAGTGTCCTCTCGTGTCCTCACTATGTGAATAGGGTGACATGCTTGCCAGCCGTGCCCAGTACCAGTCTTGAACTCAGCGGTACTTTTTTATCTCTTTGAGTCTCAGGTGCTTTGTATTCACTTTTAAACAATCTGTCAGTTTTATGTTTTAGGCTGAATCCTACTTTCGACCAGGTATTTCCACAAAGTCCGTGTGAGTTCCAATCCCTGCTTCAAATCTGTCAATGCTGGAAGCAAATCTTGCAATCACTTTACTGGTGTGCAGAGGTGCCAAGTTTTGCCTAGCTGACTGTCCCCTGGACAGTGAGGGGGGCGGCGTGTGCCTCTTGGGAGGGCTGGCATCGATGTGGCAGAGCAGCACCCGGGGCAGGATCCCTGCTGCAGCTCACTTCTAAAATAGGCCTCACAGTGTTGTGACTCAGCTGGTTTTATTCGTGGCAGAAACGTAAACGTCTGGGCTACAAGGCAGGAGCTACACAAAAAGCTTTGTTCAGCAAGCTGAGGAGCACAAAGCTGCCATGGTGTTCAGGTGCATAAGTCCCTGAGTTTAATTCAGATTTTACTCCTAGCAGGGGTTGTTCATCCCCTCTGTAAATGAAGATATCTTATTTGGGTAGTCAGCATGGTTTTTAGAGTAGATCCTCAGGTTAGAAAACTTTGACCTCAAGTTTTATTTACAATGTAGTACTCTCACGCAAATTGCAACACAGAGGGATGGCAGGGGTGAAATACAACATCTGGTCGGGTTTTATAGCTTCTACTCTAATGCATCATGGCAAATCCATTTAAGTAAGCTGTACAAAAACATCATCACTTTTGCTTAATTATAAATCTGTTGCATATCATTTTGGGTTTTGAAAATGAATATGGGTAAAGAGACTTACCTCTAATCTATATTGATCTCTATCAAGAGATGAACAGATGATGAACTTAAACCATCCAATTCTATTCCAGTGCATTTCCCATCTGTATAGAAATGGAAAAATGTTTACTGTAATTAAGACCTAGCACTTCAAGTAAACAATTACGGTGGTGAGAGACAAAAAAAGACACCAAAAAACAGTAAAAAGCAAAATTACATGTGAGAAAATGTCACTACATATTGCCAAGGTCAGCTGACACCAGAATACAGAAGGCAGGGCAGGTGCTCATCAGTTTGAGTAATAGGTGTGTTCTTCCTCCTGGCAAGATGCATAAAGGTGAGCATATTGCTTAACAGCTACGTGCTTCAGCTTTGTCTCCTCCAAAGTGGGGATAATAGCTTTCTAAAATGTGTCTGAGAACACTGGTTTGTTTTTATGCTGATACTGTATTAGTCAGAAGAAACAATCACTCATCTTCCAGGTCTGTCACTGCATTGGGAAAGACACACATCTAGAGTGCTGGGGAAGTGATAAAATTCAAGCAAATGAGACACAAAAAGGCAAATGACACTCATCATAAACTGCAAAGGCCAAGAGGGCATTAACCTCTGTTCCTTGCGTGAAGATCCTTGCCGACTTAGGTTTATAAGTATCACAACATCTTGAAATGATACATTGAAATTTCTGTCTGCCAGGAAAGTGTTTACTGCGTTTAGTGGATGAAGAATCCCTCAGTAGAATGGTGGAATAGTATGTGACCTGGTTGGCACTTGTGAGTCCTGTAACCTGTCACTCTCGTCTGCCTAGACTGGGAGAAAAAAGATCTGTTTCCTCTACTTTCTACCCCTCATCACAGGTCTGATGTAACTTCTTTGTGAAGTATCTGAACAAACAACTTGATCAATGTGACGATCACAGGGATATATATCTAGAGATGACAAATCTCAGTGACTATGGACTTAGTCTACTTAGCCAGCTGTGATAAGGAAACACGAACGAGGATGAGACTGTTTTCAGCTTAGCCAAGGATAAGCATAACCAAGACTTCCTTTTCAGCTGTGACTTAAATTATCACCAATGTCAGGATACTCAAGGTAGCCCTGGGACCAATTAGCATGTGCTGTACTCTATCCACACCTCTGAATAGCCCTTCCTTTGAGGAATGTATTTAGAAAACTGTAAATCACAACACAATAATTCTTTCTCCAGAAACAAGAATCATTGCAGTACATTTATTTCTTCTTCAGAGAAGGAAATATATACACAGCTCTGTTTTATTCCTTATTTCTGAAGCAGCAGGAGATAATTATCTTATTTCAATGTCCTATTCCAATTACATTCTGTTATACAATTCTATAAAATTCAAAATAACATGAAAAATCCTTATATGCCTATATTGTCATAGAAGTGTTATATGTAAAACTTTGTGCATTTAGAGCCAAAAAGTTTAAAAAGAAATCCAGTGTCATTTATTTGCGGTTGCTTACTTGCATTACTTTTCAGCTTAATACCAATTAGATGGTTTATGATTATTTCATATTGAATTTCACTGCAGGCTCCCTCTGCGCCAGCACAGCTCTTTAGTGGTTCACTGGTTGCAAATCCTGTGGGGAGAAAAATTATTTTTTTGTTGGAAGATAAAATTTAGTCTGGAATTTGTTTAAATTGCTGCTGCCTGCTGATCAGTCCTGGACTTTTATCACAGACTCATTAACATGTCGGCCCTGATACTGTAATGGATGCTTTGGCAAACCTCAGACCTGGCTTGGAAATCCCTGTAATGCCAAAGAATTAAATCCCCGACCCACTGAGTGCCAGGAGTGAGGAATAAGTAAAAGAAAGTAAGGTTAAAAATATAAGTAACTGAAGTGGGAGTTTGGGTGTACTGACGTAGCCAAGAGCCCAGGAATCCCAAACTGGATCATTTTCAGGGAGTGACTTGTGTCCCGTTGGCACACAGCACACCATGGCCTGGTCACCAGCTCCACTAAGGAGGTAACAAAGGGGTGCTTGCTTTTTAAAATGAGTTCACTCTCAGCCTGTGTCTCATACTGAGCCTTTCGCAGAGGTTGGTGCCCACTATTCCCTCTAAGAGTGCGAGATGATCGGAAACAGGATCGCGTGCGCTTGTCAGTGAACAAAATCCAGAGATCTTCCTGGACATGTTTTACTGGACTTTGTGTTTGTTGGAGGCAGCGTGGCTCAGCAGTGCACTCAGTGGGGACTGAAGAGCTGTGGAGACCACGGGCAAGTAATTTCATCTTTTTGTTATTTTGACTTTCCTACACATCTGTAGAGATAATGACCTCTCGCCTCTGATGACTGCTTTGGAGGTCACAGTGACAATGGCTACTCGAAGCATTAGTCGTGGATCTAGACGTGGTACAAGAGAGGCTGGGCTCTTACTTTGATCTTTCAGACCCTTTTGCAATACAGTATTCCTAAAGGAAGTCCTTTTCTAATAGCCCTGGAAGTTTACCACTCATTATTCACTCCTTTATCTGGTGTTTCTTGGTTTTGACTTGTGTGTGCAATACCAGGGCCTGGAAGCTATGCACCAACAAGGTGGTTTCCCAAGCAGCCAAGAACTATTGCAGGCTGGGATTGGGAGCATGTCATCTTCATCAACTTGCAAAACAGCATCAGGAACACAAGGAGGAAGGCAATGCCGCCTCTCTCTAGACATGATTTCCCACCTAGGGGAACCTAGGAGGGGGCTCAGAGGAACTGCAAATGAAGAGGGAGTTGTAGGCCATGCGACTCAGAGGAAGAAAAAATATTCAGGGGTGTGGGAGGAAAGGCAATCAAATAATTTTTCTAAAAAACCTGAACAGCCCTCTGGCAGAACAAGTAGAAATAAACCTGAAAAGAAATTACAAGAAACTACAATTAGGTAAATGTTAATCAGAAAAGAAGGCTCTAAACTTAAGGTAATGTATATATTGATGGCAATAGAAGGTGCAAACTCTGCACATTTTATTTTCTGGCCTGATTTTAGGATTGTACTTCAGCATATGTATAATTTAAAATATTGACTTCAGTGGGAATACTTGTGTTCTGAGAGCCCTGTGTGTGTGTTACGTATCTGTTGGAGCCAAGGGCTCTGGTGGGAGCAGTGCTTTCTGCGCTGGTTAAGGTTGCTGAAGTGTTTTTAATTCTATTTTTGCTCTTTCTCTGGCGCTTACAATTGCTTACAGCCTTCTGAAACTTTATGTACTGAGCTGAACTCTTCCAGATGGTTTCCTTTTGAAACTGGTTTCATGCATGTGGGAAAGAGGAAAACCAGTTCAGCCATTTTAAATCAGGAATGGCCTTTATTTCCATGCACTGGTTTTAAATATTTCAGAGATACCTTCTAATCCATACAGTTGTTTCCAATTAGAGGTCAGACTTGCAAGGTGTAAGGACCCTCTCTCCTGAGACTTGAAAAACTGAACACTTCACAGAGATGGAAAGTTTACCTTTATTTGATTTGCTTTTTTTGTTTTTAATCATTTTCTTGAAGAAGTCCTAAAAATGCAGAATGCATTGTTCGTAAGTTGATGCAGTGTGCCATGTTCCCAGTGCAGGTGCAGTTTTAGATTTCTGCTTAGGCGAGTGAAAATATAACTGAGTCTTAATACTGCAAGTGAAGTGGGACACAGCCAAGGGAAACTGTAGAATAAGCTTTCGAAATTAAAAAATGTTACATCAATATAGTTCTCCTAAATGGGAAACTGAGCAGAGTCTTGGAAAACTTTGCATTAACAAACAGAGAGAGATTGGTGAGACAGGGCATGTCTTTGCCAATGACAAGAAAAAGCAAGCAAGAACCTTCCTGAAGATGTTTTATTTATGTGGTTCCTGGTGATCCTCAGGCAGGAAAAGCTTTCCACACAGTGCTGTGGCTCAGACTCACTCAGGAAACACTGAACTGCTTTTAAAAGACAGTAAAATATTCTGCTCTTAATTTGGCAGTGGAACCTGCAAGATGGCTTTGGTGCCCCATGTGTGACTGCGTCATCTGCTGACTGGTGTTAGCAGCACCTGTGCCGTACTGATGTACTGTGCCAGGAAGGTGTCCAGCTGCTGAGAGAGGGAAAATCCCTTCTTGTTTCAGCTGAAGCTTCACATCCTTCTCTGGTGGCACAGTTTCCTCAGCAGCAGTGAAAAGAGTCACCCTGGCACTCTGGGTGAAATGGAAAGAAAAGAAGCTTGGATGCTCTGGTGTGCCATGTGCTCAGGCCGCCATCCGGAGGGTGGTACTTCCTTAGGAGCAGAAAGATGAGCACGGCCAGGAGTTGTCACCCTGCCCAGGGAACCCCTGTGAACAAGTTACAGCAACACAGAAACACTTTCCCCTATTTCATTTGTCTCTCACAGCTTTCCTAAATCTTCCTCCCTGTGAAGTTTCTCTTGGCTGGCATGACGCTTTCCACCTAGCCAGGAGAGGAGGTGGGTTCCCCTGGTACACCCAAAGGAAAAGAGGTATCATTGTGTGTCATTTCTTTTCCATATGGAAAGACAGGGCAAAATGAAGGTGAGGCAGATGGGTGTGACCTGCCTCGAAAGAGAGCAAGGCCAAATGAAGAAATACGGGGGTGGGAGAGCCACCCTTATCAAGCATCATAAATTGCTTTCATTGTGACACATTAAAGCAGAGAGCTTTAATATCTTCTGGTATTTCTTGCTACATGAAGACTTCAGAAGAGTTGGGGCAATCCTGAGCAGACTTGCCCCTAGAATGAAGTGGGACTGGTAAATGTTCTTATCCCTGGGATGAAGGATGCCTTTGCATCCTGTGAAGTATCTGTAATGATGTTATTGGCTCTGGTAATCAGTAACTAGCTAAGGCTATGAGATAAAATAGAGTGGCTTGCTGCACTTAGCACGTGGGAGCCATTTTAGATACTGGCAGTAGCATGGTCGAGCACTTATCAACCAGTTGTGCCTGTGCCCTGCTTGCCATTCCTGCAGCACGGTGTTCCTGAAGGGGCAAGGCAAGGGACTTGCTGCTGGGGTCCGCGTGCTTCCCAGCTTGCCTCCAGTTCTGTGTCAGTATTGAGGAAATGCAACTTGTATTTCAGCCCCCTATGCCCTGGTACTTATCTATGGATAAATTGCATTCCCATTTTCTGTTAGCAAACCCAGGCATTATCTGCTTAGGCTGTAAACACTGAGAGAAAGGTCCCTGTGGCTTTACAGCATCTAGCTCAGGGTGAATCCAATCCTGAATCAGACTTTGGTCTGTCTTGAAATTTGAATAATTCTAAAGGTCATTTCTCTTGTGGAGGTTGGAGAAACTTGCTCCCAAAAGAAGAGGACAGCTTAGGCAGCCACCTCCTGTGTTGTGAGCATTTGCAATAGCAAGACTGCCCAAGACTACATTTTTTGTCGGTCCCTGAAGGTAATAGATTCCTTTGTGCTCCATGTAAATGACTGGGACAGAGTGTATGTAGAAGAGTCTGATTATGCCTACAAACTGTACGCCACTCCTTAGTGCTGGGAAGTGCAAAGGTTTCTTGACTTGTTTTACTGCACCATGCCAGACCTGCCAACCCAGCTGCTGTTAGGCCACATCTGCCTGGGAGACCTTTTGCTCTTCTAGTACATGGAGAACCTGGGAGATCTTTCAAGAGGCATTCAGAAACGCTAGTCCAGAAAAGGAAATTAAGTGAGAATGCTGTAGACAGCCTGATCCTTTCCCTGTTCGCAGCACTGTTAATTAGGTGTGTCTTCCCCGTGGTCAGCAGGGTGTTCACACTAGAGTCAGCAAGAGCCCTGCTGCTGCTTGGTGGCACATTCAATGGCCCAGGGAGCTGCTGTCCTTCCTGCTAAGTGTCCTTGGCCTTGACTTTGTTTTCGTAGGAAAGATCCTAAGATCCCAGTTCTGAAGCCCTCCCACCAACCTGCTTGCCCCAGGGTGGAGAAGTCAGTAAGTGTATGTGCTTGTGTGTTGCCACCAACACTTCAGCTATTATCAGCTGAAGACAGCTCTTGACTTTTGCCAGGTTAAGGGCTGGCCTTTGCTCTCAGGTTACCTTCTTGTGAAAGGATCTGCCATGCCTGATTTAATGAGTGTCTGTGAGAAGCGGTTACACTGTCCTCTACTTCCCTGAATGGAAGGAAAAGACCGATGAATAACTCAAACCTGCAACCTGATCTATAGGTTTTTTGCCACCAATTATGTTTTCTGCTAGTGTAACCCTGGGGTTCCCCTTCGAGTGGGTGAGGTGGTTCTGCTGAACCCTCATCTCCCCTCTGCAAACAACCCTCATGGTCTGTGATACTGGTATTCCCACTGTGTAGTGAAAATATATCCTCTGATGGGTTTAAAATAAACAGATATCTCTGTAAAATGGTGTAGAGTAGAAATTGATAGAGATCGATGCCTGTGAACTTGGTACAATAAACCTCCTTGTGTTGCTGTTTGTCTGAGCGTGGCTCCCATTGTACTGACGTGGCTGTCGGGTAGGTAGCAGGGGACACATGGCTGAGTTTTCTTTATGGTTGCTTTCAAATATTTATCTGCAGGAGGATAATGGGAGAGCTGTGTTTCCTCTTGTTGTCAGAATTTCAGAAAGGATTTTAATCCCCTGTGCTCCTGCTGCTTGTGGAGCCCTGACAAAAGTGGCTTGATGCTGCTGGCAAAGGACTATCTCTCCTTCTCGGTGGCCCCCAGCAGGGATGTACTCGGACTTGCCACACTGAGCAGCACAGAGGGAAAGTTTTGGGAACTTGACTGCCTCTGCTTTTCTGGGCTATAGGGTACAGTGAGTGAGAGCTAACAGGGGCTCCCGCTCTTTCTCCTCTTTTGTTTTCCCTGTGTTCCTCCACCTTCCCTTTGAACCGGTGAGAAATTGAGTGAAGCTGGAGGATGCACAAGTCTTGACTCCAGTGTGAGATGTAGGTGTGCACATCCCAGCACTGAGCACTGATTTCCTTCTCGCCAGCGTGGCCATTAACACAAGCATGTCTTAAGACGATGTAGACCTGCCTGCAGCTTTTGTTCCAAATGCTTATGACTTTTGAAGGGTTTCAAATGTATTGTTTAAAACCTGGTTTAAAACCTCAAAAGCTGCTGCAAGTCTGGTGTAACGCTCAGTTTTAAGTCAGCACAGAGACTACACTGCTTGATACAGTTTACAACAGGTCCGTCCACAGGGACTTCCTTAACTTGCTGTCTGCTGATCACTGTTTAGTGCCTCATATTTCCTTCAGTCTGAAGGTCTTCTCTTCCTTTGCTGTTTTTCTGCGTGGGCAATTAAGTGTTTTATTGTGCCTTTGGAAGTAGGGAGCACTGCAGCAGCCGGAGCATCAGTGTGCCTGGCCTTTGCCTTAATGATGGTGTTACAGCCTGTGCCTAGCAGAGATAAGGATCGTGTAAGGTTGCCTTCTGCCTCCCCAAGCCCTCGGAGTGACAATGTCAGCTCTTATAACATCATAAGACACAGTTCAGCAATTACCGTGCAATTAGGGGGAGAACCTACAAACAGCCTGCCTCTGCCTCTCAAGCTGCCCCTCTTGTGCGGCACACGCACCGCTGTGATGCTGGTACACAGGGAACAGGGCATGCACAGTGGCAAGGAACAGAGCCAAGTGTGCATTGCTACAGGGGGCACCCATGTTTTCATAGAGCACGTGAGAGGAGGGGCTGCAGCCTCCTTCCACCAATACGGGCTTTTTCACTGCTACGTCTCCTTCATTCAATGCATCCCACCCCTGTGCTAAGCAGGAAAGTGATTCTTCTCCCCTGAGTCCAGACATTAAGTGAAATTCATCTCTCCTTCTTGTTTCATAGAAGGAACAGCCAAGGAAAGGCTCCTTTAGGTGCAGAAAGCTGCTGTGAGCTCTCCAGGGGACTCTTCTTGCAAAGCACAGTCACCAGCCGCTGGGGCTCAAGGGCACAAGGAGGTGAGGAGGGGCCCCTGTGCTCACATGTATTTCCAGGCCCAGTTATCATATAGATGTGTGTTACACTGCAATGTGGCTCGCACTGGTAAAGTACAGCCTGGTGATGGGAAGGGAAAAAATTCCTCTGTGAGATAACTGGGAAGTAAAACCTTGGGCTGTCAGGCGCAACCCAGTTTGAGGTACAATACTGGGGTTAAGCTTTGGTCTATTAAGTGCTTTATAAAATAGTGGGTTGATAGAAACCAAGATGGTATCTAAAATCATACTTAAGATTGTGTGGGGTTTTTTTCCAAAACAGGGCTCTTCATCAGTATGCGCACATGTAGCAGTGTGTCAGGGGAACACCTAAGGCTTTCTGGATAAACACATCACTCCTCTCCACGTGGGAGGAGCAGCCACAGAACTGCATCACACCGAGCCCTGCTGGGTGCTTCTCCATCTGCAACCTACTTGGTATGCAAAGACACCTTTCCTGCAGTGAAAAGGCTTTGATTCACCCAGGTCGAGATCACTTTATCTGCACTGCAAAAATGCCAAGAGCCTATACAGCAGATACCCTTGTGCTCGGTTTGATCATCTGCTACCTATGTGATCCCAGCAGAGATAATTTGGAAAGGTGTGTTTATTGCTTTGCACTTAGCAGATAGGGATATGCCCCACAGTTTCACAAACATGCCCTTGGCTAAAGTCTGTTGCTAAGCAATAGTTTAAGACAAGGAATATATACAAATTCCTGAATGTTCAAATTTTAGGGCTTTAGGTACTCATAGGAGAGAGGCATAGGCACATGTTGCCTTTGTCCACAGCCTCCAAAAGGAATGCTCATCTTTATTATCCTGGGAACAGCATTAAATTGTAAGGATCTGCTTTGTGTTCCCTCTCCTGCAGCCAGCTGTAGTGCACAGCAGAATAAACAGGTCAGATGAGTAACCAGCTGTACTTCTCATCTGAGGTGACAAGGGACAGAGAAAGGACAACACCTGTGCCTTTATTTATGGCAGACTTTTGCACATGGGGATCACAGAATCACAGAATAGTTTGGGTTGATAGGGACCTTTCAAAATCTTCTAGTCCAACCCCTCCTGCAGGGAGCAGGGACATCTTCAACTGGGTCAAGTTGATCAAAGCCCCTTCAGCCTGACCTTGAATGTTTCCAGGGACAGGGCATCCACCACCTCTCTGGGCAACCTGTTCAGTGTTTTATCACCCTCGTTGTAGATAACCTTCTTCCTTATATCTGATCTAAACCTACCTCTTTCAGTTTAAAGTCATTCCCTTTGTCCTATTACTCCGTGCCCTTGCAAAAAGTGCCTCTTCAGCTCTCTTGTACCCTGGAAGGTGCTGTAAGGTCTCCCCAGAGCCTTCTCTTCTCCAGGCTGAACAACCTCAACTCTCTCAGCTTGTATTCATAGGAGAGGTGCTCCAGCCCTCTGAGAATCTTTGTGGCCCTTCTCTGGACTTGTTCCAATGTGTCAACATCTTTCTTGTGTTGGGGGTTACAGACACTCCAGGTGGGCTCTCCAGAGCAGAGTAGAGGGGCAGAATCACCCGTCTTGTCCTGCTGCCCACACTGATTTTGATGCAGCCCAAGATACAATTGGCTTTCTGGACTACTAGTGCATATTGCCAGGTCATGTCCAGCCTTTCATCCACCAAACAATGGGGAGGAGCCAGAGCCTTTCACTTCTTTCTCTCTCTCTCTCTGCTTCTGTGTATGCCATCCATGTGGCCCTTGTAGCTAGAGGTCACCTCAGTAGCGTGTCTGTCACCCATATTGCCTTGTTCCCCTCAGCCAGTGAGTCACTTCATAAGCAAAGGGGAACTCTCCCAAGGTGAGTCTCTGCTGCTCACGTCTCATGGATTGTGTCGCAGACTTGGGCTGATTGCATCTGAAATTGAACTTGCTTCTGCATTCTCCACCTGCCCATAGCTTTGAGTCACCCAGTTTCTCCTCACGCACTCTGAAGAGTTTTCTCTGCCTTATGGCCTGCTGTTGGTGGATCCAAGCAGAGCTGTGGGGTAGGAAGTGAGCCCCATCCCTGCCTTTCAGCAGAAGCCTCATGGAAAGCCTTCTTGTGTTCTGCTCTGCCCGTTTCTCCAGTGCATGTGAGGGAAAAGCGAGTAGCTGCAGGAGCTTGGCAGCAGCAGTGGGCATGAGCTGAACCGACACACAGGGTGCAAATAGAGTCATAAAGTATATGTGGCAGTGTGATGCATATTAAAGCAATTTGCAGGGTAATGTTTCCCTGACTGTATTCTTAGTAACAGAGAGAAGCGATCTTCCCACCTTCGCTGTAGGCACGTTACAACGCCCAGCACAGAGGCTGTCGGAAGCTGGATGCAGTGCTGGCTGCAGAAGTCTTCAAAGCCTGGGTTTGCATGGGCCCCATCCCTCACGGCCAGCCTGTGTCCTGCAGCTCTGCACTGTGCAGAGGCCCTGTGCCATAAACCCACAAGTGGGCACATGACATCTCTTGTTCCTGGCTCTCAGTTGCATATATAAAAACATGCCCAAGAAATGACTCTGTTCCCTCAGGAATAAGGAAGGGCCAGACTGGCTAAACTGAGAGGAGAAAATTTTATATCCATGTAGTTACTAACTCTTTATTTGGAAAAAAAGAGCTGTTTGTCTGGTGCTTCTTGGACCTTTGGCTTAATATTAAAATGACCTTCGCACAAACCTTCTCCAGCTCCTTCCCAGAGGAGAAGACAGAAGTTACGGTTTCCTTTCCACTGTCTCTAGCTTCAGAGCAGAGATTCAAAAGGTGGGCTGCAGCTGCCCTCTCCAGTGAGGCCACAAATGAAGCAACTGCACTTTAGCTCAGGAGATGTTAACCCCTCAGTCTGCAGGGTGGGGCACTAAAATGCCAGCTGTCAAGAGGTCTAGCGAGCTTCCCTGGAATATGTCCTAAAGCAGGTGAAAGGTCTTCCTCTTATCTGCTCTTTCCAGGTCTGAGACCTCTGAAACTCTGGCCATGGGATTGCCTTTTTGTCTCCTGTCTCCCTCTGTGCTAGCACAGAAGGTGTGTATTGCAGGAGGGGTGGGCATGCCAGAGCAAACAAAGGAAAAGGAGGTCTTTCCTTTCGGTATATCCACATGGTTCCTCCAAAACCTGTTGCCAAACACCAGCACCATAATTTTCTGCCCATGGCCTTGCTTGGAGAGCTTCCCTTTCACGGAATCACAGCATGGTAGAGGCTTGAAGGTACGTCTGGAAACCACCTTGTCCTATCCCCTTCTCCAACCAGAGCAGGTTGCTGATCTGGAGGGGTTTTGTCTGTTTCCACGGGTGTATGGACCACAGCTCCTCTGGGAAACCCATTCCTGTGCTTGACCACCTTCACTGAAAGAAGTTTGGTTTCATTTTTAAATGGAATTTCTGGTATTTCAGTGCCACCACCAACACACCCTTGTGTGAGCTGGGCCAGGAGTTCTGCCTTCAAATATCTGCTCAAAGAAGGATTGCCCTCCTTTTTGTGCTGTTTCTGGGATGCTACATTTGTTCCCTTGTCAACCCTCTACCCTTGTCTCTCCCAAGCAGAAGGAAATGGCAATTATCTCCTCTTGGTTTCCAACAGATTTAAAAGTCTGCTTACATGGTTCTTACAGGCGCGTGAAGTCGTATGTGGAGAACATAATTTAAAACATAAGTTCATCTACTTAGTATGTGCTTTACAGTCTCTGGGGATGGCATTCTGGACCACCTTTATGCTTTGCTGCCAGTGTGAACAAAGGCATCTTGAAATCATGCCCTACCTTTCCTGCAAGTAACTTGTTAACCTGTTAAGAATACTATTATTACACAGCCTCTAAAGCCCAAGAACACCAGTGCCTGGGTTGCTGTTAACAAACACGACCAGAGCTTTCCTGCATATTCTCCTGGGAGGGTTTGATCATGGAAGTTACTTTTGTTATATCCAATTCCATTAAATATATCTCCAATTTTCCCGTCTCTACATCCAGCGTTACATGTTAGGCAGCCTCGAATAACAGCTGCTGCCACTCATGTTAACTGAGAGGAGCACAAGACACTGAAGTGTCTGGTTTCTCATCACTTACGGGATGGATAAAAGTATCTGTTGTACTGACTAGTCCATCAAATATGAATGATGCAGATAGAGTGGCTGTTTACACACAGCGATCTATTTTAGTTAAATTGAAAACACACACAGGGGAGCGTTTCAGCTGTGAGGACAGAAAACACTGGGAACGTCAGGGGTTTTTTCATTCTGTCTTTTCTGTTTGCTGGTAACAATTAACTCTTAGGAGTGCCCAGTCTGTGGCTAGGAGAGGATGAGCTCTGCTCTTTTAGGACAAAGATCCAAATACCATTAGTTATCCAACCAACTCTCATGAAATTGAGGACAAAGTGCTTGCCTTCATTCATTCTAATTTTACCAGAATACTCAACTCTTTTGTACAGCATTAACATAAGCATTTACAAAGCCAGTCCCTCCGGAGGATGACAGCAATTGTTTTGCTTAATGTTTAATGGCTTCCCCTCCCTCTGGACTCCGAGCCAGGGCATATTGTAATGAACAAGCTCTGGAAGAATATTATAGCCTCACTTGATCTATTAGGACACTTTACATAGAAATTTATTTTGCACTACCATGAATTATATAAACACACAAATTAAAGATACATACGCAGTAACTGCTTGCAGAGAGCACTGTCTGCAGCAAACTCATTAGGAGAATGAATTACTCTGTAGAAAATCACTTAACCTTTGTGGATTTCCTGGTACTGTGTTTATTAATGCCCTTGCTTTATTTTGAAATAATATCTCTGTGTTATCTGAAAACATGCTTCAGATTTGAAAATTAGCGTACAGAATAAAAGTTTGCTATAAACATAGTAATCATATTGAAAACAAAAAGTGAGGTCTCATTCTGCACTCCTGTTTCCGTGTACAGAAGAGTATGGATGTGTCACCCTGTTCACAGACTTTTGAAAGCAGAATTAGGCAATATAGGGCTAAACTCCTTCAGAGGAGGAAAAGGAAAATAATAAAAGGCTTTGGTTTCCATGGGCAAATGTTAATTGCAAGCGGAAGGCTTCTCTGAATAGCCTTTATCAGGATTTGTCCACCGGGCTCAGTGGCTAACGTTCTACTGTGGAAAATATTTCTCCAACAGCAAATGGAGATGAAGGAAAATATCAGACTAACTTTTTGGCAAAAGGTCTGCTTCAGTTAGAAAAACAATGCTCAACATGCACATGTTTCTGTCAGGAAGGCTGCTAGCAGGAACATGGCAACTCTAGTAATTTCGCAAGTAGTAAAAACAGGATGTCTCAGGAATAGCTGGGTACAGAGTAACCCACACAGAAGTGCTCAGCCACAGGAAGATGTGTGTGCACAGAGACCTGCACCCGTAGATATTTTCAGTGTCAAATCTTCGCTGAGGCTTTACATAGTATTTTTGTGATAAAAGAAGAGAACTATTAGTCACTGAAAATTTCAAGTGACCTCAGTAACCTGACTGCTGACTCATTCTGTGGCCTGCCTTGTACAGTGGTAGAGCTCCCAGGTAACTGAGGAGAAGCTGTTGCAGATTCCTATCAGGGTGACTCACTTGCCATCATGTTTCTGAGTGCATGGACATACGGGACTACGGAATGAAGGCAATGGAAAAATTTGGTTCAGTAGGTCTTAAGTCTGTAGCCTTATTTCAGGGACATACTATGGAAATGAAAGCAGGTGGTGATGCTGAGTGGAGCAGATCTGTTATTCCTTAAATCTTGTTGTGATTTGGGGTTTGAGCCTGCTTCTGTGGCACAAAGTTGCTTCTACCTTTGCTGTGAGAATACCTGTCATTGTGTGCATGCTGCATCATCCTTGTATCTCATACAGCTCTAATTATAACCCTGCAGGCTAAGTCAGTAGAGAACAAAGATTCCTCACTTCCACTGGGAGCTTCCAGGTGATATTAATACAAATTGAATAAAACGTTGGCCTTGAGGGGAAAGATCCAGCACAAGGCTACTTGGAATAATTACACCTTTCGTACAAGCCATGGTATCCTGAAATGAGCTGGCAAGCAATATTAACCTGACTGAAACTCCAACCTCCTTACAGGTTGGAAGCCCTGGAAGTGACTGCAAAGGCTTCAGGGAGGGCTCGAGGTTGGTCCCGAAGATGTGTATGCTCAAGCTGGGAGCACATCTGAGTCTTGTAGATAGTTAACTGTGGAGTAAGAAATAAGTTTAAAAAAAAAATTTAAAAAAAAGAACTGTTTCCTGCTGCTGCACATCAGCAGCTACTGGTTTATCCTTTGCACATTGTTGATTCAGTATGGAATGGCTGCTGGCAGGGGAAGGAGCGTGGATGTAGAAGGTGTTGCAGATACTGCCTGCAAAGTAAGTAGGAGACCTGGAAGGTGGCTGGGGGAGGAAGAAATGCGATGGAGAGAGGAAGATCCGAACTCCTGCAACCTCTGTTTCACATCCACCATAGAAAAGGAAGCAGCTTGTAAGCAACCGCTAATGCAAGATAGATTATGGATCCACAGACCTCAGTCTCCTAGGAATTAGATGAACAGTCTTATTTATTGCTGGAGGTTACAAGAGGTTAACCCTTCGTATTGGGGCTGTGAGATTTCTCAAGAGCAATACAAAGCTTTTCACACAAGGGCTGAACAACTGAAGTGTCGAGTCTGTAAAAGGTCCTGATCTAAACACAGTAATTTGCAAAGACAAGTGAAGCAAGGTTACATATTTCTGGTGGAGACTTACAAGAAGAACATCCCTTGTAACTATTTAGATTTTTCTACTATAGGAGCAAAGGGAGAGGAAGGTGATGCTAAAGTCGATTAGGGGTATGTTGTCCTTTTCTGTAAGAAAAGCCAGTGAATTTTAAAACAGTTCTTTCTAGTGAAACCAAAAGTGCTCTAATTTTGAAAGCAACTTCATTGTCCTGGAGCTAGAGTACAATGATTTGTAAGTTAAAGCAAAATGTAACTTTGTTTTAGTTATGTTTTAACTGACATAACTGATAATCTTATCAGCATGATCTGGTTACAAATGAATGTTTTCTAACTCTAATGGTGAAATTCAACTCTTGAACAAAAATGCTTGCTGGATATTGAGCATTTCTTTATACTTTAGGTTTTGCATAATGAAGTTACAGGACCCACGGGATGAGGATGAACATTTCTGGTTTTGTAGTAGGTTGGTAACATGTTTCTCTCATGTGGGTTGACTGGAAGCACAGCTTTCAACATTTTGGTCTTCCTGGTACAGTTATTAACATGAGTGAAAATGTGCATACACAGGTTTGAGAAAATGGACAGACTGTCAAATCCATTGATCAAATGTTCACAGAGATAAAAGTCGAAGACACTTTTCAATGCAATAAGATGCCTGTTAGTCTCTAATTCAGTAGTGAATGGTGAGCCCTATATGATAAATCGGTTCTACTGCAAATTATTCATGCTCCTCATTTTTACAGATGTTTGCGGGTTTCAGTTTTTTTCCTTAAATCTCTTCAACATACACACATTCCCATCTTCCACCTCACTCTCCCAAATGCAATCATCTCTGTGCGTGATTGACCTAAGTGATCACCATGGTTTCCAATTCAATTCAGGTCCCCAAAGAGGTCTTTTAATTAAGAAGCTCTAATAGAATCTCAAAGAAAAGTTCTCAGTCCCCAGTCTTCAGGCTGTGAGCTACAGATCCCAGGGGTGTCTGTGGCCAACTAGTACGAGACCCTGAACATGTCCTTTGTGGAAAGGTCATATCCTATGCAGAAATCTGTGTTAGTGAATCTTAGAGATGCAGACATCCCATGGAAAATTCCTGGCGATCACACAAAGCTGAACATTTCTATAGTAGGCTGCTGTTGAGCAGTGGGTAGTGACCAAGAGAGAGGTGAGAAGGAAGCAGGTGTGCACAGAAATGTCTGTATATGAAATTCCAACTGCAGTTTGTGTGAGGTGCTCATCCTGTGTGAGGTTCCCAGTCCGTGTGAGGTGCTCAGCCTGTGTGAGGTGCTCAGTCGCACTCCCACTGCCGCAGCACAGGGGAGCTGCCAGCGCTGCACCCACAGAACGTGCCTGTGCTTTGCTACATGTAAAAGTACACTTGTTTTGGTAGCAGGACTCAGACTACTTAAGAACCAATTTCTACCCAGAAAAAAAACAGCTGCAGACTTTAATCACCACCACTGGCATTGCAGAGGTGTGATTTCCAAAACTGCTTGGGACTGGTCTCTATTTATCTCAGTGGAGACAAGCCCAGCTTGTGTGTGCAGATGTGCAGGGCAGCGCACGCTGATGTTTACTCAGCAGTTGGTCCTAATCTCCAGGAAACAACCTGTGCTTGCTGGACTGTGGCTGCAGTGTTTGGTAATGTTGTGCAGAAGCACTTGAGAATGCTTTCACTCCAGGAACTTCAGCATTAGACATGTAGGAGAACAAAAAGTGGAACTGGAAAACACTTCTAAACTCTTGCAAGCATGGTATTTGCCGAAAAGTAAAGTTCCAGAAAACTGAAGCCACATATAAAACTTGAGATAACTTTGATGAATAGTTCTTGGCTGGAAGACAAAAAGAAAAAACTTAAATGTTCTGTGTCGATTGTTTCAGGATTAAAACATCTTGAAGTTTTGTTTCAAAATGCTCTCCCTTCTGGCAATTCTCTCAAAACTTCTGGTCATATGAATCTGAATTACTGAAGATACTGCTTGAGGAATCCTGTCAGAACAATATTTTCTTTAATTGGAAGCTTTTTAAAGCTCTTTATTTAGTTAAAAATCTCTGAAGTTTTTCTTTGGAATGTAGCTTGAAATAATTTTAATTTTTTTCAACTTATTACTATTCTGTTAGCCAGCTGAACAGAAAGCACTTTGCAAGTACCCAGGAAAGGGTGATGGGAGAACAGAGAAAAAAAATAAGAAAATATAAAAGCTTTGGCTGTGATAACTCATCCCCTTGGCACAGCACTACTCCAAGGCCAGACCTGGGCCACTTGTCCAGAGGAACCTGGTATCCAAGGTACATTTCTATACCTTGTAATTGCACCAACCTGTGCCTGATGTGGCCCACTCTGATGATTTATAGAAGTAATTTACAGTGCATTAATATAACAAGTGAGTGGAAACTTCCATTAATTCCTCCTCCACAGAAGAGACCATGAAAGAAAAAGCATTTGAAGGAGGGCTGCGCCATGCTGTGACTTGGGCATGGTAGTCAGGGGTGGGAGGCAGACTGCAGAAAGGAACAGAGCCTGAGTCACAGAGAAGTCACCAGTTCTGCACAGAAAAGCACCCCTCTCTTGCTCCACTCCTGGCAGAGTTGGTCTTTCATCTGGTGAAAAATGGGGATGAAATACCTCCCTTGCTACCCTCTGGAAAGGACTTCAGTATCCTCCTCAAAGGAGATTTAAAAGCAGCATCATTGTAAGTGGGAAATGAATTGCTCTCTTGCTGGATTTAGCAGCTTCCTGTTTTGGAAACTCGAGATACCATCTCAAGTTTCTGTTTGTTGTCAGCCTGGAAGAAGAGACTCAGAGGCTGCAAAGCCTCTGGTGAGGCAGCGCTTCATTTGCTAATTGTCTCTGCCAGACAATGCCATTTACACTGAGCACAAAATCACCTCTAACCTCCATTGACCAGAAAATCGCTATATCCTTAACTCCCATCCTTTTGAAAGAGTACCCAGCACTGCAAACCCGAACTGCGTGGGTCAGCCCCTCTCACTGGACAACAAAATACAGGGATAATTATTGCTGATTCATTCACAAACATCCCGGTTTCCAGACATAATTACAATGTCATAAACAACTGCATTAGAAAAAAAGATATTTGACCTGTCATGCATAATGTAACGAAGCTTCTGCTTTGAGGACCGTGCTGTTTGAGAGGCACAGGACTGGCATCTGCCCTAAGCACGCTGTGGAGGGGTCTGGGTCCTGTGCTCTCTGGCTGGACTGGGGTCTCTGGTGCAGAGCAGAGGCAGAATCGAGGTTCAGAGAGGCCTTTGCAGTCAGGAGGGTGGTGAGGGGCTGCTTGACATTTGCTCTTACTCTCACAGACTGAGGTTTTCGCATGTTTCTGTCAGAAAAGCTGGTGAAGCTGGGCTTTGCCTCTGTGAGAGCTCCTCAGTAAGGAAAATGTCTCCTATTTTACAGATTTTATTGCTCCTTTGCTTTTTTAGACCGTGTTACAATGCTTGCCATTTTTGCTCTATAAGATTCAGATGTCCTGCCTACCTGCTTCTCCTCCACCATTAGCCAGATGATCACAGCAGCTACATCAGTTCTAAATGAGATCAGACCTCAAAGTTGCAGCTCTGACACTCAGGGCAATGACCTGCAAGGATTTCTTCCTCCATTGTTTAACACTTAAAGCTGGAGCACTGAGTAAGCCTTTGAATCTTGCCCTTCAGCTGGCAGATCTGCTAGGGTGGTTTTGGCTGTGAGATGTCACTCTTTGTTTTGGAGACAACACAGCAGAGGAAACTGGCTTGACAGCCACAGCTCACTTAAATGCTCTTGTGGCTGCTAATGGCAACACAATAAGCCAGTGTTGCCCAAGTCTATTTTCTCTAACACCAGTCTTTAAAGAACAGGAGGTTATTTTTCCTTTGTTCCAAAGACTGGTTCAGGCACGTCTGACTGGGATGTGACATTTCCTGAGGGATGTGGTTAAAGACAAAGTAAACGCTGGTGCTTTGGTGACTCCACAAAAATCTGATAGCCAGACACTGCCATGGAAGAGAGCAACTGGGAAGCAGCAATGCTTCTCATCTCTTCCCTTGGGAAGTTTATGGGACTGCTAAATATCAGGAACTGCTAAATATCTGGACCTCACATGAAGCAGGAATATATTATATGTATCTGAACATTCTGGTGAAGAAAGAAGTGGAGGTATGAATCAATTATTAAAAATTATATAAAATATATAATAAATTATTAAAATTTATTAAATTAGTCTTAATGACCTTTCAAGAGTATCGTGTCAAAATTATCCCTGAAATGCAGCTTGGTTCTCTGCAAGGGAAGAAGTGATTCTATATTAGAGGGGGAGCTCCCAAACCAACTGGAGATCCTTCCAGCAAAAATGAAGGGCAAAAAGGCTTATATTCCTCCCATTTAAACAGAAAGGGAATATTAAATGTCTGTGTGATGCAGAGAGGGTACCAGGCAAATGTACCAGCATTAGGTACCAGCAAAGATGAGTGTTCTCCCTTAGAGGGGACTGAACAATGAAATTCTCCAGCTTTTGCTGGGGTTCAGTTGCAAGCCTCCAGTTGGGCTCCTGCTTGGAGGGGCCATGGAAGCCTTCTCCCTCCCTCCCCCACACCAGTGTTTTGCTTTCCCTCTGTATCAAGAGAAGGAGGGGGAAAAAGTCAGGGCCAGTATTTTACTCACTTCAATTTTCAATTTTTAAGACTGTACAAACAGCTGAAGGACTTAATTCTGTTATTGCCACAGAGGAACCTCATTCTGCTTGAGTTATGCTGAATGCACTCATAAACCAAAGCAGCCACAGTTACGAAGAAATGTTCTTCAAAAACCTCATCCTTAATCTCATTTGAGTATGAAACTAAGGGATGGACTTTTTAAGCAGGCCCTCTTGAAACTTGCCCAAAAGATTAATGTGTAAATGCAAAGAATGCTCTGGAAGCTCTTGAATGGAGACATTTTATTTCCAAATAACCACAGGAGTAACTGTTTGTAGCAAAAAAGATGATTAATGGCATTGTGGCCAAAGTAAGGTGAGTCTCTAAACCTGACAGCGTAGTATTTGCATATTACCTCAATGTTAGAGTTTCTCACACTACCTTTGTTTATTTTTACTGGAAGAAGCACAAGAAAAGCATGATGCTCACTTAAATCTCCACAAATCCAAACATCAGAAGCTACATTGCTCCATTTTCCTGGCTCTGTTCCTCTCTGAAGGCATGCTGCTTGCCTGCTCACTCTCGTTTTTCCCATGAACTACAGGGTGTAGGCCAAAATACCCTTTGGAACTGGTAACTCCTAGGCACACTGGGTTCCAGTTAATATAACAACTGGACATTTCATAATGCTTGAAGCATCTGTGGCATGAATATATTAAAAGTCCTGAAATTAGCAGGAAATATAAGGAGCATTTTTTGTTTTCCAAAGGGTCAATTTTATTAATTTGGTGGAAATATCTTACAATGACAAAAAAAGTTAAGTTACATGGAAACCTGATTCTGACACCCGTGACAACAGTATTAGAGTGGCATGTAGGACATGCTTGGTTGTGCAAAAGCTGAGCACCTCTCTGTGCACTGGCTCAGGGAGGTCTTTTACTTGTATCATCATGGGCTGCTACTCAACGGCGCAGCACTGCATCCCCATCAGTGGTTTAAGCCACTGACTGGCATGTGTTTCTGTGGGAAAATGAGCTGGATCTTTTAGTATCCAGTCACTTGGGAACCTGCCTTGGTTTGCTGGAGCTGAAGGTACAAGCCAGTTCATTAGAAGCGAAGTTGGAGGAACCATCTTGGCAACTGCTGGGTCAGTGGTTACCTCCCGACCTGCCAACATCATGGACTGATGGACGATTCAGCTTTCCATTTCTGGGAAAACAACCTTCTATTTGATCACGCACTGATGTCCTGCAGCACTGAACAACTCAGCAGTAGGGAAACCGTCCCTTGGAGGCAGGCTTAGGGAGCAGTCTGAGGGTCACTGAACCAGCACAAGTGACAGGGTGTTGGTGAACAAGACCCACTGGGCTGGTGGCAGCAGCCACCCTGCAGGTGGCAGGCACCAGGGCTGCGCTGATGGGCACCCAGATGGGCACCACAGCTGTCTCTTTGGGCACAAAGCAGCTCCCCGTAGCCAAATAAGGAGGGAGAGGCGCCTCAGCTCCACATGCCCATTGCACAATTGTCAAATATGCCTGTAATACTATTGAGTCAGAGGGAATTATTGCTGCAGCACAGTTGATTCGGGAAGCCTTCCTCTTGTAAGCTGAACTACAACTATCAAATCTCTGTTGATTTGGCTGGAAAAAGATCATGGCAGTGATGTCTTTTCACTAAAAAGGATTGTTTCCCACTCTGCTGTCATTAAAAAGAAATACAAACTAGCCAAACTCATTCTTTACCAAGACTCTCTGAAAATGGAACATTTTTTGGACAAAATAACTGTAATTCAAACTGCAGCAGCCAGTGCTGTGCCTACTTTGGTACCCAGCCAGTGAATTTGAAAGTAAACACCCTCCAGGACTGTTCTCCATTTGGATTTATTAGTCATTACCAAGAAAAGATAATTAGCACTTCTGAAGCATTGTGATAATCAGTAGCATGAACTGTTACCAATAGAAACAGACCGGGGTCCTTGCACGGCGCAGGAGGCTGCAGCTCCGCTGTACTCCCTGTACGGAACGAGTACACGGGTGGGCAGACCCTCAGCTGGGGGAGCGCTCGCAACCAACTGCTCCAGTGGAGCTAATGACACTTTACACGGGATAAGGCAGGGAGGGGAGCTGTTCCCTGGCCTGTTGGGCTTCTCCTTCTGTTATCCTGGAGGCAGAGTCATTTTTGTTACAATATACAATTCTTCTTGTTGGCCAAAGGCAACGGCACATACTGCTCCTTTACTGCACAACAGGAAAAAAGAAGGTAATGATTTTTTCTTTTTGCATGCACTCTGCCAAAAAAATGGAAAAGAACCTTGTGATGGATCAAGACGAACGTGATACTTTAGGCAATGATATGAGCTTTTTATCTTCCTCTTTCAAAACTAACGAATGAGAAAACTCTGTTAGGGTCCAGTCAGTGCTAAAACTGGTAGAATTGGTTCCCCAAAGTTACTGTTCCCCAAACTTCCATTACTTATGATCTGTAATAATCATATGAGAGATGGGATGTAAATCTTGTGTTCTTAAATCTCAAACCCTGAGCATTAAGCATGCCAGGCTCCCTGCCATGCATATTACTGAGCTCAGGGAAGTAAGTCTATCAGATTTATCTATATTGCTTTCTAAATAAATACTACAACACACAGGCTTGTCTGAAGCAGTTGTCTTTGTTTTTCTGTATCTGGAAATGTGAACAAAATCCATGCTGAGTGAGAGAGGTAGCATGTAAATTTGGGAAGACTTCTGTTTTGGTGAGCATGATTAACAAATATAGCTGGAGGATTTACCCCCTAAGTACTTGTAAGTCTGCAACAACCACTCTCTTTCCTGCATTGTACAGAGCATTTCAAACCAACAGAATACCCCTCCAGCCAAGAGGTGCTTTGTATCCTCTGGGAAGCATGCAGGAAATCTTGGGATTGAGTCCAGTATGCATGCAAAGTACTTTGTCTGCAACTGTTGTAGGGGCTGTGGTGTGGTGTGCTGGTAGAGGGTACCATACCCCTCTGCTTCCTGTTGATGATGGCCTTTACTCATGTACATCTTCCCTGCCACATGTGGAGGGAAGATCTCTTAGCACTGAGATTCCAGTGCCAGCAACACCCATTAATGCACACAAGATGGGACCACCCTGGCAACACTGGACTTGTTGATGCACTCAAAGTATTCGTGCATGTTTGCCTCTCTCCCAGGAAGATGAGTGCTGTGGCAAATCTGATTATCATCAGGATGAAGTTTGCCTGATAGCAACAAACCTGATGGTCTGGTGCCTGTTTACAAGCTACGCGTGCAGAAGCAAATAGGCCTGTGAGTGTTTGCTTTTCAGCTGCTGCCGGGAAACAGGCACCCTCCTGCTGGGTCAGACCAGCTACGTTGCAGACCTCTTAAAGCAGTGCCTTGGTCGCAGAGGTGGATGCGTAGCTTGCACTCAAATAGCTGCCCAGTACACAGAAGTTGCTATGGCAGTGCTTTGCAAATATACATTGCACAACGGAGCAGCGACGTGCGACCACACGGACTCGTTTTGTGTCTTACACAGAAGGTTCGCTCCCGCCCTGGGAACTGTGCAGCAGAACAAACACCAGAATATAGTATCTATTTATATATATATATCTCTCTGCTTAAGTCTATTGTCACATTGCATCTGACTGTGGAACTGTGTTTAAAACACCTGGGTAACAATTTACATATTATGTCAACAACAGCATCCCTCCCCCTCCCCTTCCCTCTTTCCCTCCTGTAGTGCAGAGCGAGCTGACTTCATAGCATCCTTCCCAGCAAAACGTGTCTCCGCTGCATCTTTTTGTCTTCATGAAACTCCTTTAATTCCAGTACTTTAACACCTACTCCTTCCTTTGCTGCTGGTGCTATTGCAAACAAGAAATGTGGCCGGGGAACACCGTCTCCTTGGAAACCTGCCTCTGGCCTAAAAAAGTCCGTTTGGGTGCCTGCGTGGCACTGGAAAGCCAGGGAACTCATGGGCTGAGCACCTCTCACGACTGGGTTGCTTTCACCTGGAGTGAAATCAGCCTAGATCAGATCTGGAATCCCTCAGTGAACAGATAAATAAGCTGGGCTATTGCATCTGCATCATTTAAGGGGAAAAAATAAAAATATTGGCCTGGGAGTGCACCAGGCTGCTGCAAGGAACCTGAGAGCAGTGTGCTTCCCTCGGTGCAGGCATCTTGAGGGAAGGCCGGGGGCGGGAGTTCTCCGATGGTGTGGGCTGGGAGCAGCACAAGGGCCCAGTTCTCCATGAGCCTGCAGATTTCCAAATAATTGTAAACAACGCTGACTTCAAGTCTGCTGCCAGAGCCTCAGGCTCTGTAAGAAATAAACCCATCTTATTTATTGCCTGAGGATATTATTATTTCCAGAGTGAACTAGTCGTGGATCACAATACTGGGCAGAATTATAGTACAAAGTGTGCTTTAGTGCAAACTTACTTACAAAATAGTCACAAATCTTCTTTGGACAAAAACTGCCGCCAAGCCCCAACCTTTTTTTTCTTTTTTTTTTTTTTTTGTAGAAAAGTGCAGCAAATTTCTGCATCATCTTTACCTTGGGACTGGTCTGGACAGGGCTGGCTCTCGTGTGACAGCACAGTCCAGCTCCACCTTGCTGCCAAGGCCCTGGGGAGGTCACGCAGAGCTAAGGAACAGCTCAGCAGGGGCTGTGCCAGTTGCGTCCCCTCCCCGGCTGTGCCAGCCGTGGGAAGGCTGTGTGGATCAGAAGCTCCTCGCTATTGCATCTGATACGAGATGCAAAATGATCCTGCTGAAGACTCAAGTCCGTACCTCTAATGTGAAATTTCTATGGACAATCCAAAGATTTAGTTTTAAGGAAGAAGCAATTCATATATACACACAGTGCCTTCAGCACACTTTCCCTTAAAAGCCACTGCCTTCTTTTGCATAATGAAAAGACAGATATTAAAATGTTTTGTGCCAGGAATGGTAATGCAGTAGAGCACAGAGTTCAGTCACTATATACTGGTAAGCACTAAAAGTGATGCAATAGGTAATTAATAAGAATGAAGCTCAGAGCTTATAATTATCTACTTCATGTAAGGCCTTTCAATAAATACGTAAGTGGAGATATTTATGTGTTTTTAATACTAGTTCAAGTGTGAACTGATTTGGTCTTTGGTCTTTCTGCTTTTGTGAATTATACTGCAATAGCAGCTTTATTTTTAAAAATGTATTTTTAATTTAAATTAGTCTAGGCAAGTGCTACACTAAATATAGTGAGCATATACAGTATATAAAAGCAAGGCAGGAAAAAGGATTATCAAAATAGCTGAAATAATTTTGTAAACAGCATATATTGCATGTCTATTTGGTGCAGTTATCATTCTTGTCCTGTCAGATCTGTGGGGAGACAGCCACATGCTTAAACACAACTTGGTCAAGTTAGTTGGTGAATCTACTCCTATTTAGAGCAGACTTGGGTTTTAATTCATGGCTTGGGGGTTTTATCTTTAATGAACACTGAAAGGTGCAAGTGCTTTGAACAGCTGTACCCTAGCATGACCTTTCTACAGTCACCTTGAACCAGCACTTTGAAATAAGCCTTGCTATTAACTTGAACGGGAGGTTAGCCAGGCACCCGTGAAGAAAAAGGCATTCTCTGTTTCTGCCTGTTGCAAATTCTTCTACAGTTTGGCTTGTCTAAGCTAAGCCTGTAGACCTGAGCCCCGTCCTGGAATTACTTAGCCCAGTTCCAGGTTACAATGGCACTTTTCTGCTGGGCTTTTTCTTTGTTTATTTGCTTGGTTTTGGTGCCTGTCCACGCAATCAAAGTGCTTAGCTGCAGCGAAAAGCTTCAGAGCTCCCTGGGTATGACGGTGAACGGAATGACAGGACTGCTGGATTCAAGGTCCAGGGCAGTAAGGAAACATTCGATGGCTGCTTCGTTTTTCCCCTGAGCTTGCAAGACCTCTCCAAGGCCGTTCCAGGCAATGTGACTGGTGGTCTGGATCTGGATGGCATCTCTGAGGACTTTCTGGGCCAGTTCTCTCCGCCCGAGTCTGCTCAGCACCAGGCCCTGTCAACAAACAAGTGATGAGCAGTTAACAACAGCGCAAAAGAGAGGAAGAAATGGAGCACCCCGAGCTCCCACCAAGCTGCCCTATGAGTGCAGGCGCAGGAGTCCTACGGAGGGGGCATCTCTGCCTATTTTGGAAGAATGAAAGCGATCAGTTGTTAAGTTCTGCGTTTTTTGACAGTGATGTGCAATTTAAAAAATAATTGTGCAACTAAATTTTTTTTAAGCAGATACTGATTCAGCTCTGCAAGTGCTCCTGCTGTGTGCTACTGGGAGAGCATATACTGGTGCTATACAGAAGAAAGGTTGCAGGCCCTTTAAGCATCCCTCTCTCCTTGCTCAGAAAATATTCATCGGTTTGACTACAGCCAGTACCTGAATTCATTCCTGCACATCTGCAACATCCAGCTGAGGCTGAGGTAAAGTCTCTCATGTCCTACATCCTGACCACACTGAGAGATCTTGCTTCTCAACAAACAGGGGGCAGAGGGATGTGGCCCCCTTCCAGCCTTCTAGAGGCAGGCTGTATGTAACAGCATGGGATGTAACAGCTCTGTCCTCCTGCACTTCAATGTAGATCCTAAAGCAGTGTGGGGGAGGAGAAGGATGGAGGAACCTTGTTTAAAAAGCTGTCCTTAGGGTAAGAAAAGACACAAGTGGGTGTAACCATCTGGAAGGCACAGGAGGGGGAGGATGAAAGAAGTGTTAGGAAGAACATGTTTTCCCATAGGGCTCTCATGGATGTGTCTGAACCTACAAAGCACCTAATGAGCCAGGCTCCCTGTTAATTACACAGCAGTCAACCATATTGAGCCCAGATGGTCATATGGGCTTTGCAGGCCACAATACATCAGTGGCATTTCTCTGCTTCCTCCTGAAGCTGCACACACCAGGATGAACCTTCCACCAGCTTCAACCAGGTGTGGCCTCTGGAAGAAGCAGCAACGCTGCCATGTCACCTGCCAAGCTCTGCATGGCCTCTGCTCACAGTCACCCATGGAAATGCTGACAAGTGAGATGACTGCCTGACTTCATGCTTTTCCTGGGACAATATAGTAGGTGGATACATATGTATAAGGAAAAGCTTTAGCTTAATCTTTAATGTGTCTAATTGCCTTTAGTGCACATGAAAAGATGTAAGAAATCTGAAATCTCTCACAACTAGAACCCAAGTAAATTTCTGATGAAAAAATGGTGATGCTTTTGGAAATAGTGAAGATTTTTCCTCTGTTTTGTTTTGTTTGCTTTTACAAAAGTACCATTAAACACAAGGTGCATCAGCATCCTTAAGGCCAGTGATAGTACTAATACCTACAGAAACACTCTAATTTGCCTGAGAAAAAAAATTAAGAAATACCCATTTAATCAAATATTGGCGGTGCTATGAAAAGCTTCACTGCCTCTTTCTTGCCCATAACCTTGACCTGAATAATCAACTCAGTATCAAATCTGATCATTAAGAGATGCAGCGGGGGTGTTTTTTCTTTAGGTTTCTCTCTGTGTAGGAAAACAACAAGGCAACAGGGTCTAAACTCACAGTCCCCCTGGGAGCAGGCATACATGGCACAGAGGTACCCTGGTGGGAGAGGCTGGTTCCCCTGGAGGTAGCTGCCTGGAGATGACTGCAGGCACGTAATGACAGACTGGAAGGAATTTGTGCAATTACAATTTGAGTCACCCGCTTGACAGGGATAATGAGGCATAGAAAGGGCAAGTAGTGTGGCCATAGCAAATCTGCTGCTGAGCCAAGAATAGACAGGAGCTATCTCAGCTCAAGTTTGTCCTCAACCACAAACCCACTTTTCCTAAAACCTCTTCCTGTTGCGCTCACCGAGCAGAGCCGATTGTGCTCTCTGGTGGCCGGGGACCCAGCGCAGTCCTCACGCTGACACTAAGCAGCATCGAGCCTCTCAGTGCTCTCAGAGGGCTGCTGGCCCCGAAGGCACAGGGGCCAGCGAGCCCGTGCAGCTGCTGCCTGTCATCCCTCTCCAACGAGGAGGGGAATTCCCTGCCCGGCTGACATCTCGCGCCTCTCAACAATGCTGCAGTGAAATCCACCTCATCGTAAACTGCTCGTGCAGCACAGCTCCCTTGCATGCCCCAGCATCCTTGCTGGTCAAGAACCAGAGCCTGGTGTGGCTTCCCTGCCGTGGCTCCCCAGTGTTTGCTGTGCCTGTGCTCGAGGCCCCAGGAGGAGCACTGTGTTCTGCACACCCAGCTGCTGTGCCCACCGGGGGCAGATGCCCATCAGGAAGTGCAGCTCACGTGAAAATTTGCTCTTTGGTATTCAGTGCTTTCAAACTTGCTGGTTTAGCTGAGAAAACATCTGTGAACCCTCAGAGAGAGCTGTTGTTCCAGGCTCCCCAAAGCCAGGGGAAGGCCTCCTGTTGATGCTGCAATATACTGCACGAGGGAAAAACTGCTATGTTTTTGGAGGAAACATCTGCTAAAGGAGTTTGAGATTTTCACCTCCTCCTTGCTTACATGCACAACTGTTGGAGCCAAATGCTTCCCAGGTCTGTGGCCCTTCCCAGGCATGCCACCATCCTGCTTCCCCTTCTGATGATGAGGAACAGTCCCATGCCCTCTTCCTTCACACTTGCCTGGACTTCCATGCAGTGTGGGCACATGACAGCGGGCTCCAGGCCTCAGCCCAAGTGGAGGCTGGGGTTTGGCCAACCGAGGTCTGCCAGTGCTCCCCAGCCCCAGCACAGAGACCTACTCCTTTGCCCAGAGTGAGCTGTGACAGATGGTGTCAGCCTTTTCGCGAGGCTTAACTGAAGCGGCACAAATATGATGCTGATGTTTAAAGGACAGGTTGAACATCATTAATTCTGTGTGCAGGAGAGCTTCTGGCTTTGCATTTCCTCTCTCCCCTCCTCCCCACACCGCTCCTTGCAAACCACAAGCATTTTGAGAGCTGGAGGCTGCACAAACCTCAAGCCTCAGGAAGACGCAGCACTGAGCACTTGAGTTTTTGTTTCTCTGAGGTATTCACACTTGAGAGCTTCTCCTTGCTACTGAATTTCTCATTTCCCCATGGAGTCTGGATTGCTATAAACAATGCCTGCATGTTGTTGCTATGTAGGTCCAGTTGGAATCTGCCTACAGTGCAAAAGAAAAAAATTATATCTAAATTCAGAAAGCCACCCACTGACAGGCAATTTGCATTTTTATCTGGAAGATTTTTTTTTTTAAAGATTTTTCTAATGAAAGTTCAGCCCCTGAGTTTCTATGGAAACTCATCTGCTTGGTGTGCATGCATAATTTCATAAAGTCAGATCTCAGGAAGATGAGCAATCAGTATAAATACAAGCAGGAATGTGATTAAGGGTTTCATCCTCTTATTCCTAAAGATGGAGGGTAGGACTGGGTTTCGTTGTCTTTCCTCGGTTTCTATTTGTGTTTTTGCCAAACCAATGCAGAAACTGGTGTACAAGGTAGCCTGACTCCTCTGCCACCTCCTGGCTAGCACTGGCACTTCTGGTTTTGCCTAGTGATTTTCCTCCCAAAGATGACAAGTACCTCTAAGTATGGCCTTCTCCGTCAGTGGTGTTGGTACTGAGTCAGACCCTAAGGAGCAATGAGGACAGGCTTATTTTTAAACTCAAGCAAATTATAAATAGTAAGAAAACCCCAAACCAACTCAAAAGGTGAGTGGTAATCATTTTTCCTCCAAACCCCTGTGGGCAGCACATCCCCAGGGCTCCCGCCCCAGGCCCGTGTCAGCCACACACAGGCATTTCATGTCCCACTCGCACCAGTGCAGCTGCACAGCGCTGGGATGGGGACGCACGCACTCAGTCACTCACTCAGTCACTACTTCGAGAAGGTCTGAGGGTAACGTCTGCCAATTAATTTGATTTCTTTTTGAGGTCTGAAGATGCACCTCGGGTCTTGTAAGCAGAGGCAGAGTGGTGAGGGCAGGGTACAAGCCAGACTGTAAAAGGCGGCGCTGAGAGCTCTGGCAGAAGCTCATCTGAGGTGAAGGGCTGCGGCACAGCGAGACCGGGACAGTCTAGCTTAGTACGAAGGCTGAGAGGGGACAGCGAATCTGGTCTGCTGATTTAGTGTGCCTTACGCTGACAGCTGGACTCCTGAATTGATGGTTTTTAATTTCAGGGAACAGAGGGTGCCTATGAGAAGCTTTTTCAAAGGTATTTTTGACCTCGTCTGCATGCAAAACAAACAAAACCTAAACCACTTCTATGGTGACACCGGACTGGACTCCCTTGCCTTCAGTGATGTGATACTTAGTAACTGATACTTGAGTGAGGCTATTTTTGTTTTAGAATAGGAGAGCCATATTTCAATGTAAGTTAGATGAGAAAAAAGTGACTTATTTTCAATTCTCACGAATAAAGAAAGTGAACATAAGCCACACTTGAAGTCCCACATTTAGAAGGCCTTGAAATTTCTATCTGTGCCTTTATTTTCTTAGAGTTTCACAAAGCCCCTTCAAATGTTAGCTCATAAAATTCCCAGAAAATAGTGCAGGAAAGACATTATAGAAGACTACAAAATAAGCCTCACGTACAAGCTGGAGTTTATTTTTAGTAATGAAAATCAAAACTTCCTCTGCAAATGTTTACTTCAAACACCTGATGAGCTGCAGGGATTTGTCTCCTTCCAAATAGGTGGCACAGATTAGCTTGTTCTTTTCTTTAGGGCTTGTATTGGAAAGAGATGTCCAGAAAAACATTTAATTTCATTCCTGGAAGGTTGCTTTTTGTTGTATTTGCAAAGTCATCTCATTTTTGGAGAATCTGTATAGGTGGACTAGACTATCCTTTACAAATGGATTTTAATAATCACATTAAATGCAAATTCTCACTGTCTTTGCACGAGAGTCTAATTCCAAAGTGAAGTTGTCTCTGATGCTTGTCTCTACTCAGCAGAGCATTTCTGCCTATTATTGTCTGAATACCCTTAGAAGTTTCCAGAATAAATCAGACTTTGCTGCTGGGCTTCCTTAAGTGCATTATTTAATTAATTTCAAGGTAAATGCAGTATCCTTACTGTCCACTCCAATCTGTAATATGGACATGTCTCTAGTGGTTAGTAGGAGGGTAATCAGCAGCTGGCAAAAGCAGGGCATGCTGCAGAAAGTGCTCGTTCAGAAGTGTGCTTATTCAGCAGAACCCTTCAAAAAGCCTTTCAAGATGCATTTAGCATTTGGTGATAACAGTCTCACGTAACAGAAAAATCCGCACTGCTACAGGGCCACATATGCTTCCGTAATTATTTAGCAATCAGAGTAAGTTGTAAGCAAAATCTGTCGCATAAACCATGAAATATCAGAGTCCTTTTGGAAAATGGCGAAGATTAACCCTGGAAATCCTAGGTCTCCTACAATAAAGACAGACATGTAAGTAGCCAATTACTCTGTGATTCTTTCCCCCTACATTCACGACCCTTGCATCTCTAAAGAGCCAGGATTTTTTTTTAGCTGTGAGCAGTGAAGTGAGTTTTGTTGTGCTGTCACTTAGCCACGCAGCGCCTGGCAGCGTGGGGGTAGCTCATCACCCATTTTGCTGATTCAGTCCAGGTTGTGGTGAACCTGAGCTACACATCTGAGCTCTGTTCCCTGAAAAGACACTGTAGGAGTACATGGAGCAGTCAGGGTCCTCTCACCAAACTGAGCTAGAGACTGCATCTTAATTTGCTGCCCTAACAAAGGATGACGGGGATTCACTTCTGGGAGAAAGCTTGTCTTTCAGTGTTTCTGCTGCCTCCTTTGTTGAGAGCAGCTTTTCCTCCTCTTCCTTCCCCCCCCTCCATCTCCTCTGCCCAAGCTGCTGCATCCCCTGTCAGTCAGTGATGCTGAAGTGCTGCATTTGATAAAGCAGAGGAGGGGAAGGAGAAGGGAGGAGAGTGAAGGCAGGCAGGGCCACTGCAAAACACAGAATGTGGAAAGGAGAAACGAAGGAACGGCACTGGTGGAGGGGAACTGGCAACTGCTGGGAAAAGCAAAAAAACTGAGATTGCATCACGATTTGTAGCGCTTGTGCACTGCCTGTGGGTTTTAACTCAGTAGGCTCAGCCTGGAGACTTTAGCTCCAGTACTGCAGGCACCAAAAGGCAGCCTAGCCTTTGCTGTTTAAACTTCATTGCAGCTTCTTCGTGTGCTACAGAGGAGTGTGAGGGAAGAGAAGAAATGAGCCTGCAAGGAGGTATCAGGAGAGACAGACTAGCTGAGTGTTTAGACAGTGACGACTTCAGCCCACCAGACCTGGGCACATGGATATGCTTTATCAATCACAGCGAGGTAGCGCTTGCAGGGAGAGAAAAAAAAGGAAAAGAAAGAAAAGACCAAAAGTGGTGAAGTCCTGAATAGACAGACATCCCCTCCCTTAGCTCGCCAACGTGTTTTCCAAGGCAGTGAGTAATTGCAAAGGCAGCATCTCGCCCGGGCCCGCTGTGAGGCCAAGGCACACCCCCCGCCTTGCAGAAGGGAAGCATTGTGCCATGCTGCACGCTGCCCTCTGCCCAGGCTTGCTGTCTCTATTTGAGTTCATCAAATGTTAGGAGGGATGTTTCTACCGTGTTTGAAGCTTAAATGTGATAAAACATTTATTGACATAAAAAGCAAACCCTAAGGCAGCATTTCAAACCAGGAGGCTCTGATCTCTTCACAGGGAGGCTCATATAAGCCTAGGGAGAATGAGGAGTTTTTCTGCCTTGTTGGATTGTCGTCACTTAAGCTTCATGCAAAGCAGAATTGTTTGCCGCATGCTGAATATTCTCTAGACAGTTCTTCCTTTGCTGAGACCTACATGGAGATGAAGCAGGAAGCAAGGAAACCTAACAGGATGCCTCAACCACACATCTGAGAGTAACTAAATCCAGTATTTGTTTCACAGTCTCTTTTCCTAGGGAAGGAAAGATTTCTTCCAGTCCTGATCTTAGCATTCGTCATAGTAATCTTGCAATAGAGCACACAGGAGATTCAACTACGACTCAGGCTCATGGTGTCGTCTGTAAAAATACGCACCAAAAGAAGGTCCCGAACTAATCGTAAATAACAATTTAGAACACATAATTTATAACGTAAGGTCTCAATTCTGCTATGCATTATACTGGCTTCCCTGGCAGAAAGCCTTGTTGAAATTATTGAGATTCAGCCTAGATATATCTAAGTATTTCAAAATCTGTGCAGAATTGAAACTGATAACCCTCAGCAAAGAGAGAAAAGGCATGTAACACACATGCAGGATGTTGAAGAGCGGCAGGTAACCTGCTGGCTAAAGCACTCGACTAGAAAGCAGTTCCTGTGCTTCACTGGCTGCTAATACATCTCACATTGAATAATTTGTCATTACTCAGGAACAATTCCAGTAGCAAGGACAGGGTCAGGGGACAAGCTTTGGGAAGCAGAAGTCCTGGGTTTAAGTGTTCTCAGGCTAAGGAGGGTTGAGAACTTGCCTCTCTTGTTCCCAGGGAGTACATGCTAACGTCTAGCAAGTGTTTTTAAGAAGGTAGGGCAGCTGTTAAGCATCCCCATTGCCCCAGGCAGGTAAAAACTCTGCCTTTATTTTGACAGCAAGCAGGTGCCTATGTTTTGTTGCACCTAACAAGATGTTGCTGCAGATAGCTGTGGAATGTCTAGGCTTAAGAACTGGACTCCCAGTTAATCTGAGTGCCCACACTGTGCTGTGGCTGAGGAATAGGGAATTTCTGTTTTCTTAGGTATCCCTCCAGTGCCAACGCTGGATCCTTCCCCAGTTTTTAATGCACTGCTTTGCAACAAAGGAGGGGCTGATGGGAACATTTCCCATGCATGTTATCTTCCCCTCTGCATACAGAGTACATCTTGTCTGAATGTATGAGTCATGAGCAGGTTCTCACAGGTAACAGCTTCAGCTCTGCTGAGGGTCTCTGAGCCTCAGTCCCACAGAACTTATTGCCAGAGCAAGTGTTGCATTTGGTATGGCACTGAGGAGGGGCGCGGTGCAGCGAAGACACGCGGACAGAAGCACACAGCATGCCAATGTAGATTACAGCAGATGTCTTCTGAAAGGAGAGCTGAGGTATTTAAAATATCTTAACTTGCTTAGTTTTCCACTACTGGCAGTCTCTGGGGTAGCAGGTGATTAATGATATCCTCCACACTACAGCAGAAGCCTCTGCGTGCAGTACTGAGCTGAGCTTAGCTGAGCGGCTGGGAAACACAGCGAGCTGGGCACGGACACACTGCTGTGGTCCAGCCAGTGCCTCCAGATTCTGCTCCAGTGCCTCTGATCCTGGAAGGAGTATGTTTCCTTATTGTCTCTTAACACAGAATCTCTCCTAAATCACAAATCTCTATGTACAAAGAGATTTTGCTGAATTACAGTTTCCATTTTCTATTACACGCTCAAAAGAGAATGAATGAAGAAACTCCTTGAGAACATAAAGACTTGATAAATACTGTACATAACATTAGCGTAAATGGAAGCTCCAGCAATGCTGGAGAGCTGTGATGTTTTCATGTTTCCCATTTGTTTGGCAAGAAGGAACTTCTGCTTCCTTCTCTTGACTGTGGCCAGCTTGGTGTGTATTGGGACAGCTTGCTGAAAACCTGGAAGTCTTGCTAGTTCCCACGCCCCTGTTTGTGCAGCTGTGTCTTATGTACCAGGAGGCAGCATACTCTGCTATTGTGCTACACACTATTTTATTTTCTACATTACTACAGTCTATGACTCTGTCCTGTCCTGCAATAACAAGCAGCCTAAATAGCACAGAATTTAAACTAATTATAACTGATTTCCTTGTTTATGAAAAACAGTGTTTGAAGGTTGAAGTATAAAGAGGATAGTCATTCCGCCCCTTCTCCCTTTTGACAGTTCCCTGAGCACTTTCTGAAATACCATTTATGAGTTCAGCTGCAGACTAACTTGACTACTACAATTTCTAGGCTTTAATCTGATCTTGGAGCAAAGCACGACAGCAGGACAATACTGCTCAGTAAAACTGCGGCGGTACCTCGAGGTCTGTGCATAGGAAACCGTAACTAAAGCTAGTAATCACCTGGAAGATCAGACTGGAACTCAGCTGAGAAGCGTCTGCTGCAGGTTAAGATCAGGCCAAGGACAATGTCTTTGGACGTGGATGCAAGTTTTATTCTCCAGAGATGACTGAACCACCCCAGGAACTCAATGGGTTTAAGGAATGTATTGGGTTCTTCTCTTGTAAGGTGTTACATGCATTTTGGAGAAGAGATCAGAGAAGAGCTGGGGAGTTTTGTCTTGCAGGATTCTACTGTGGTTTCTAAAGTTATATAAACAGAGCCTGAATAATGTGATAATGAGCACCTCAGGGACATGGAGAATAACTTACCATAATAGAGGAAAGCAAGTGATTGGCACAGATAAACAGGAGCTACAGATTCCCTGGAAACGGGGATAATCCACCTCTGAGAAGCAGAGCACCAGCCCTCCCGCTAATGGACTGAAATCTCTGTGCTGTGCACTGGATCAGATTCGCTCCTTCCAGTGACCCCAAATGCCCCAGCAGGCCCTGCCTTTGGCTGATACAGGAACTGCGCAGTTCCCCCAGGAGAGGAAATGGCCACTCAGAGTGTCTCAGTGAGGGCTTCGGTGTCAGGGAATCACTTATCACCTTGTTTGTGATGGCTTCACTGTCTCCTCTGGATGGAGGAAGGAAGCCTGGTAACTGCAGAGGAAGAGAACGGGCAATAAACCAGCAAAACAACTCTGTCAGCTCCTAACTGGTGCTCAGGAGCCCTGATCCTGCTGCATTGCCAGGGATTTGCTCCGATGGCTGGGCTACAGAAGCAGCCAGCTAACTAATGGATTTGCTGGGAGGATGGCAGTGGGGGAGGGCAGTTTCTGCAGCAAACAGAAATGAGGAGAACAAAGTGTTTGCAATTCCTTGGACAGTGAGTGAGCTGACACACAAACTTATTAACGTGAGCATCCAAAATGCTCATTTCTCCTCTGGGAGCCAGTGACTAGAGGCAAAGCCAAGTTCTCCCCCTCAAGCTCAGCTGCTTCAACACAAGAATTTGAGTTAAGAGGCTGCTCTAAGGATTGCTTTTCCCCAAGGAGAGCTTAGAGCAGTTATTTTGGGATATCTGAAGCACAGGAACATTCCTGGGATTCTGCAATAAGCTTCAGAGTTGGGAAAACAGAATTTGCTAACCAGCCATAGTTTAGAAGGAGACTACCGATCATCTCCAAAAGCCAAATGTTGCTCTACTGTTGTCCTTCTTGGTGGAGATGCAAAAGGTATGTGCTGGACAGGCATCATATCCATTGGGAGAGCTTCTCGTAGGGTCAGATTAGAATTAGTTCTGGTGGTTCTCTCCAGCCCAGCCCATAACCCACCCATGTGAGAGTGCAGGGTACTGCTGTTGTACTGACAGGCAGAAGGCGGCTGTCCTGATTTCCCTCAGCATGACTGGGGATGCTGCCTGCAACCACAGCCCTACGTACAACGAGCTGCGATCACTTGCTGGGGGATTTCAGTGGAGAGCACCGTCCCACAGGAGACTGTGCTGATGGTCCACCAGCAAGTGTTACGCTGCTGATGGGCCATTTTTGGAAGGAGGTGTAACTAGCTATGTCACCCTGCAGAGCAGGCTGAAAATAGGATTGCACTCACTGTGCCATGTGGCACAGTCGTATGTCAGGACATGTATTTTTAGGAAATTCCTCCTTTGGGCAGAAAGGGTGAAGAGCTTGGCCAGGTTCGCAGGCTGCTGGCTTTGCCCAGATCTTTCATGCTAGAGTGTGGGAGCATGTCACTCACCAGTTGGTCTGTGGAGGCTCCTAGAGCCTGGATACAGTGCTAGTCCTGGTTACCTCCTGATCAGGGTGGCTACGAAAGAGTAAAAGATGACTGGTCTGGGGCTGTGCTTTTTTTTGTTTCAATGCATGCATGCTTGCTTTCTCTTTGCTGGTGCTTTCAGAGAGGCAACTGACCTCCAACAGAGCAGGGATAAAGAAAAAAGTAAGGAAGATCAGTGTCGTGGGAAGACTATGGGATCAGGAGGAACAGTAAAAATGTACCTTTCACAATGAATGTGTGAGGGGAATAAGGAGCTCAGAGAAGATATCTCATGTGGAGAAGAAACAGAGAGAGAGAGAGAGAGAGAGAAAAGCAGATGGTAAGTAGGGAATTTGCCTCTGGTGAGGTACTTTCTGGGTCCAGCATAATGAAAAAAATGCAGTACACCTCCAGGCCCAGCCAGTTACTGATGCACAGACAGTGTGGTGAAAAGGACAAGGCAAGGCAGTGCTGGACTCAGAATCAGCATCTGACAGGCACTTGCTGGCTTCCTCTTTTCCCCAGAACATCATTCCTATCAGGCAGCATGTGTTCAGCTCCAGCATCTGGGTTGTGATTTTTTGGCAGCTGAACAAAATCTCTGCTATGAAGTCTCACCTGTCAGTCTCATGTCTGCTCCCAGAGACCCTTGCCTGTTAGCAAATGTTTCAAAATCACACTGCCAGGCACAGCACATCACTCTACAATCCTACCTCAGGCAAAAACCCTCATGCAAGGTCTCCTTTTAACTTCGGTGGGCTGCAGAAGGGAAAGGCTAGAGGACAGGCTTCTAGATAACAGGCAGAAATACTCATTTAGGTCATGGTTTGCACTCAATTCCTTTCAGCACTAATGGAAAACAGCTATTTTCCCCCTGAATTATCTGGATAATACTATTTTGTCTGTGACATTTTAAGAAGCTTTCTTTTGAGACACGTTCCATGCTATAGCTGCGCAGAGAGAGTTTGTGAACTTTGTTCACCGGAACCTGTTCTTCCCCTCTTTAAAATTCTTCCTGTCCCTTCTCTTGCTTCTTAGCAGTCCCAAATGCGCAATGCTACCAGTATGAAGTGTGCATACTGTATGTCGCTCCACTGTTGAAACAGTTCCTTAGTAAATAAAATGTAGAAATACAGCTTGCTCATCTATCTTGGATAAGAGATCTACCCACAGAAATAACTGCAATTATTAATTCTGCACAGGGAGAAAGGGCCTAAACTTCCACATCAATCATCTGCTGTAATATTTCACAATCTGATTTTCCCTAGCATTAGCCTAGGCAATGAGGCTGTGCTTCTGGTGTGAAGGACAACATCTCCTGGAGATGAAACAAGCTACTTGATTATGGTATCTCTAAAATTGCAAACAAAGGAGACAATCAGTGCTTTTTGATGTGGACATCTGTCAGCAGAGAAACAACTGCTAATTGTCATGTAATAAGCACACCAGACACTTCCATAGCAGTCATCTTTCTGGAAGTCAAGCATGAAAAAAATGTTACTCATCCAAGCACCAAGCATATTTTGTCTGAATCTGGCTGCATTTCTGCAACTGTTTAAAACTCCAAAGTGATACAATGCTCTTTTACAGACAGATACTTGAGATCCAAATACTTAGCCAAAATATAGCAATCAGTAATGGTTTTTGTTGGCATGTGGTTAAGGTATCTAGCTTTATATTCTAATATTTGCATTTTAGTTTTAGAAGCAATGTAGGTGTAGTGAGAAAAGGTGCTGGTATCTCACATAAATACAAGCACGTGGGATTTGTAGAGAATTGGTTCATCATCAGAACTATTCAGTTGCACTTCATTCAGAGAAGTCCTTGCTCCCACAGAAGCACCGTAGGAGCTGTCATTTTGGCAGCTACACGGCTCTACTTGAGCTCTGAGCAATGTTAAAGCAGTACAACGCTGCCTAAAAGCTGCGTGCGAGGAGGAATAGCTAATTCTCTTTGTATGAAAGGATTGACTCCAGATAGCCTGCCAACTATGGAATCCATACATGTCATTTCCTAAAGCATCTGCACGCTTCCCTCGCAGGCGTGAGCTCATCAGCCCACCACTTAATTGAAGAGAATGGAAAAAATAGTTGCAGCCTCTCCAGGAACAACAGGTAAGGGGATGTCTTCTAATGACCAAACCAGTTTTGAACCGAGCAAGAACTTCTTTGGAGTATCTCTTGTTTAGATGGCACCCAAGATGCCTGCACTACAGACCAGTTATTTTGGTGGTTACATAGTTTGGCAGTAGTCTAATGATGGATACTGTGTTTGGAACAAATTTTCCTGAGAGCTGCCAGAGAACTGTTTGATCATCAGTTAAGTGGGTAATACCAATCTCTCATGATTTTCAGCAAACCAGTAAAAAAACTCGACTGCCTAAACGCAATAAGCGCGTTAACTGCGGCAATCACACAGAACCATACACATAAGATACATTTTAGCACTGCCCAGAGTCTTAAGCAAGAAAAATAAAATAACAAACATTATGAAGTCTTTTTTATCTGTACAGCGTGAACAAAATGCTCACAGAGCAATAAAACCTCTAGCACTGCACCCATTCCCTAGTCTAGCAAAGCCCTTTCATTTTAATGAGGTTGGTCTGCCTTTGTCCCAGGAGGAATGGGCATGGGTATATTAAATGAACCAGCCTGCATCTTTGAGATGTCCAGGGAGGCAGCAACGTGGAAAAGACCCATGGTGTCTGGGGAGCACAGGAGACAGAAAATGAGGAGAGGGGCATCTTCAGTTGCTGTTGTGTCAAAGCCTCAACAAAACAGATTCCAGCAGCAGCAGCCCCTGATGGGGATGATGTACTTGTAAAACATTTACATTTTCAGCAGGATGTTTCTAATTAAACTCAATTGGTTTGCACACCTGCTGGGAGTGACTGCTCTGCACCTCATCTCTACTTCTACTTGAGCACAGAGGATGCAACTGCCGAGGCTGCCACACAGCACTGTGTTCCTTTTGTGCACTGACAGTAATTAAGAAAATGGATGGCAACAGCCTGTTTTGTGTTTGCTACCGTTCTAGGAAGTGCTTCATTTTCTCTCTTTTTTTTTTTTTTCTTTTTCCCTCCAGGAGCATCAGAGGTTTTACAGCCCTTTTGCAAGAGTGGGTGACTGACAGAGCTTTGTGTAGTTTCCTGACTGTAGGATATTACGATTGATGCTGGTATTAAACCCCTCAGGTCCGAGCAAAGTACCCATACAGATCCTGACTACAATCAGATCGCAAGGGAAAGGATGGTATTGAAGTGTACTATGATTGGTAGTGCAAGGCAGAACAGCCAGCTGTCACTAAACACTTCTTAACCTGTTTTATGAGCACAGTCTGACTCAAACGTTCTAAGAAAGGGTTTTATTGATACTGTGTTATATTGTCTGAGGCATTTATGGTTTTGCCCAGAAACATCTGAGACAACCAAACCTTCAGAGAAAGCTGCTAAAACTGTGTGGACAGTCAGCAGGACTTCTGGCTTATCACTGCTGTCCTAGGCTCCCTTTCTGCATGTTTAGGGAGCCAGCAGCTGTCAGTGAGATGTAAGTCATGCCTCAAAAGAATACTTGAATGTAATGGCCTTGTTGTACTGCAGCATTGCCCTGCTGTGAAATGAGAAAAATGCATCTACTGTGCCGAGGCAGCAGGTCAGCATCTGAAATGTTCTCCCCTCCAACAAGCTCACTGGGTCAGAATAATTCTGTTTTGGATTGTACAGGACAGTCTCCTGGGTAACACGCTTCACAGCAATGCTTGGGGGGAACACGCCCTTGAATGCAAGGCAGTCAATGAGATTTATAATTACCGTGTTTTATAACCTCATTCATTCAGGCAGGGAAGGATACTGCTGAAGGGAGCTCAAACAACAGCAATCATCTATCTGCATCCACGTAAATAACTGTTGTTAATGTAATCTGAATCCCAGATGGCAGAAGGTGCTCTTTTGTCCACTGTGCTGTCCAGAGTCACACAAAAAATGCACACATTAGTTTTAAACTCAGGTGGCTGCAGGATGTGGAACTCTGACTTCAGCTACCCCCTCCCAGAGAAGGGGATGTAAAATCCACTCTGTATCACTAAAATCTTCTGACTGCATTAAGCAAGGTCTTGGCTCAAGGCCAGGTCCCAGCTGCCCCTGCAGTGATAATGACCACTCTCCCCCGGGGTGCTGGGCACAGGCAGAATCCAGCTGCATTTTCACACACGCACACATGTAAATTGTCTGAACATGGTGGTGTTAATGCTTCTGGGATGGCAAACTGAACCTATAGATGTCTCATCAACAGCGAGCCCCATGCAGAATGCATTTTATTTTTGGAAAAGCCTGGAGGTAAAAAAAATAAAATCTCCTGGTACAGTTTATCTGATGCTTTGTTTTTGAGTGTCCTTGATGCATAACAGCATGCTATCATCTCTAAAGATTAAAAACAATCCCTTCTTATTGCTCTGCTGGGTATTTTCAAAGAAATTCATGCACAGATGAAAACAAATAAAAACAATGCCCAGTGGCTCTGAAGAGATCCTGGGCCTCTAGTTTCAAGTAGTCTGGAGACAATTTTAAACAAACACAGACCTCCTAAATCCTTAGCTACAGCTCCAGTGAGGACATTCAGGCAAAATTTCAGTAGGTTTAACAGGGTGAGGCTGGTTGAGAATTTTCAACATCAGCTCCATTTTGTGGTTTTTAGGGTATACCTTAACTAAGATCTAGAGGCTATCACATGCAACACTGGATTTTCATTATTTCTTAAACGGGAGCTTCAAGTTAAATAACACCACCTTTGTTCAGGCTTGGCTTAAACAAAAATTCAGATTAGCCAGGTTGGTTTTCATGATGTTAAAAGTCTGGGGTTTTTGATGGACTATGGCAAGGGTGCAGAAAGTCGCCTTCTTATCATCAGTGCAGGACTGGGGCCCAAAACTACTGAATTAAACGCAGTGTAAACTGAGAGGGCCTCAGGCACTGATGAAGGAACAGTTCAGCTCGCTTCAGTTAACATGTCTTTTGCTTTTACCCACTTGGCTTCATTGTTCTGTTCATCCGGCCCAGTATAAGAATGAAATCCCTCCCCCAGCCCCTGTTCTGCTTCCAGCGTTTGCTGCTGGCTATCTCTGATGGACAATTGCAGGAATTTCTTAAGGAGAAATCTATGTGACACTGCTGCACTTAGGAAAGTCTGAAAATAGGCTTTTTTCTTTTCCTTCACTCCTGCTTCTGCACTGGCCTTGCTCAGACTGCAAAGCACCTGCCAAGGTATACTTGAGGGTTTGGTTTTTAATGGCTGGGCAAAATCATTCACAAGATCACCAGTAAAGCAAAATAACTCCAGATGGAACTAGTGTAAGATGCTTGGGCCAAACACACGAAGTTGAGTACATGAGTATTGATTTAGGGGTGTTTGTGGTGTGGAGGATAACAGAGATAATGCTGAATATAAACCTGTGCTCTCTTGATGATAAACAGTGCCACAATGCAGTGTATCACAAAGCACAGAAGGAGGACACGGCAGGTCATGTTCAGATTATAGCTGCTGCAGACTTCCATTGCATTTTTAGAAAATCTCTCATTTATTTCTAAATTACCCTTATACCTACTATGCACTGCCCACTTACTTTACTGCAGTTGAAATTTCTTTGCTTTTAAGTCTGTATGCTGTCTGGGTGTTGAAAGACCCCTCATGTTTCTGGACAGTAATAAAAAAATCCTCTCACGGTCCCTCCTCACCCTCTTTAAGGCATTAGACCAGTTGCTTATCTGTGTTTGTCAACCTTGGCCGTGCCTTTGCTTTGCTGTGAGGCCAGCACTGCTGACCACACTGCTGTTAGCTGGCTGCTTGTGGTGTGAAAGCACTGACAGCAGCATTGAAGATGTACAGCACTGCAGAAAGGCAGTTACTTTCAAGGCCTTCTTTGCCTCTTCTACTTTGGATGGGGATTACTGGAAGCACAGTGGCTTTGGTTTGGTATAGTTTTATCTTGTCCCTGGTTCACCTCTTCAAGTTTTCCCAGCATACTGGGGGAGTTGTGGAAGCATCAGATTTTTGTGTTGCATGCAGTGACGGACAGCAATGTTCAAGCATGGTTATTTAGGCTTGTCAAAGCTCTATGCAGCAGTCCTTGTCACCTGGGGAAGGGGGTGGCATCCACACCCACACGGCTGTTTCTCTAGCCCCCTTCCTCAAGAAAAACATCTCAAGCCTAGGTAAGTGTTAAAGGCATGCTATAGACTTTTCTTCCTCGCCTCAAGCACTGGGATGTTCTGCCATAGCTACCTAAAAGCCATCATAATTCCTTTTAATTTGAAAGTCTTCACCTTTCACCATCTATGGTATCCGAGCAAAGGAAGTCTCTCCTAAAGGGAGCTCTCTTCTAATAGGAGATGGGGAGAAGCAGTCCTGGTTCTTCTCAAACTGTGACAGGCTCTATGACCACTGAGATGGAAAAAGTTTGCAAACTGTCTAGTTCAAAGTATGCAAAAATAGCAGGGCTGCAGTTCCAACAAGGCTGCTCTTCTGTCCCTGTTCGATGACAGCTCGTGAGAGTGAAAATGAGTAGTGCAAGACTATCGAGACTTAATCTATTGTAGAATTTTAGTTGTATGAATTTGATTTGAAAGGATTTGTGCCACATGTATATATCATGACTTGTCATTGCTGCCCGCACTGACACTACATTATGTGAGCATTCTTATTCCAGAGACTAGCTGCACTGATAAAATCACTTAGTACAGCTGACCAAGCTAAAAATAAATATATAAAAAATAGGCTGTCTTTTGGCTCAAGGATCTCACATATACACCATTTTTACTTTGTGATGCTGCTATTTTTGATGCTGTTATTTTGTATTTTCTGGCTTGGGAAAGCTAATTTCAAACAATAGGTTCGTTGCAAACTACTTCCTTTGATTGTTCTTCCTTCACTATTCAAAGTAAGAGATAAGTTAAAATGATATATGCTTCAAGTTAGTCTGATTTGCTGTGTCAGCCAGCAAATAATATATAATATAGAATTTCTCAGAGAACACAAAACCTATGAGCTAAGAAAGTCTTCTAATCACTGGCGACTATGGTGAGGTTAAAAAAAATAATTTCAAGTTGCAGAAATGTGAAATTAACACCTATCTCAAATACTTTACAATAATTTATCATTAGTGGAAAGCAGTCCTGAGCTTTCAAGGTTGCTTGGTCGACATATTTGTGGTATTCCAGGAACAACAAGGAATCAACAAGGAATGCTAAGGTGAAGGTTTCGGCTCCTGAAGCCTGGAATTCTCCAGGGCTTGAAGGTCTTACTGGTCTTTCTCTACATTTATTTACTTTTCTTGCTCTCAAGGCAAGACAGTTTTCAGGCAAACAGGATACCAAATGGTCCATGAACCCAGTGCCGACGATACTGCAGGCAATTTTGCTCTTAATGTGCATGAAATATGTGCAGAATCTCTTACTCTCACTGAAGTCACAAGGAGAACTGGTATCTGCTTGTACCGCAGAAGCCTATCCTGAACTATCCTCCCGTAAATAATCTCAGTTTGGAAAAGATTTAAATACCGCGGGGTCCGGCTTTGTGTTAGCAAATCTATAAGCTCTCCTACAACATCAAGCTTTGAGCCTCACAATGCAGTAAGGGATTATACAGGACTTTAGAAATGCTCCACTATGGCATTTGTTTAACGTGACCTAGCTTCATTTGTCTGTATTAGTCGCCCTTGTGCTCTGCTGAGCTACAAGTGACAGCCTCAAAGACAAAATACCTCTGCTGGCCACTCTGCCACAAAAATTACTATAAAAATTAATTATATGAAGTACAGTGACATCTTCAGAAACTCTATATATTTTGCTAGATGCAAGGGAATAATACTGCTCTCAATCCCATTAGAAGTGCCAAACCTGCTCCCCATTAGCTGCTTTGGGGAAACACTGGCCAGGGGAGTACTTACATAAGGATGAAGCTAACCTTTCTCCATGTTTAAAAAAATTGCCACAATCTCAGAGCAGCTTGAGAATTTATTTTAGATGCAATTCATAGTTTGTCCTTCACTACCAATCTGGTTTAGCCAGGTTGGTATGTTATGCTAAACGTGCTGAACAAGTGCTGTATTTCACTTTGCAAGAGAGGCAGTGGGGGAGACCTGTACATTAGGGAGAGGTTTGCCTGTCTAGAGTTGAATGATGGTGATGATAGGGTTGAGTGTTTATGGGTGAGAGTCAGGGGGAAGGCCAGTGCGGCATACATCCTGGTGGGAGTCTGTGATGGACCACCCAATCAGGATGAAGAGGCAGACAGAATATTCTACAAGCAACTGGAAAATTAAGTCTTACAATCACTGGCTCTCGTTCTTGTGGGGGACTTCAACTTACCAGATGTCCACTGGAAATACAACACAGCAGCCAGGAAGCAGTCTAGGAGTTCCTGGAGTACGATTCCTGGGGTTATTTAGGCCGGAGAAATGGAGGCTCAGACAAGACCTTATGACTCTCGACAACTACCTAAAAGAAGGATGTAGCCAAGAGTCTCTTCTCCTAAGTAACAAGTGATAGGACAAGAGGAAGTGGCATCAAGTTGTGCCAGGGCAGGTTTAGGTCATATATGAGGAAGAAATTCTTCATCAAAAGGGTTGCCAAGCATTGGAAGAGGCTGCTCAGAGAAGTAGTGGAGTCACCATCCCTGGATATATTTAAAAGATGTGTGAATGTAGCACTCAGGGACAGGGTTTAGTGGCGGACTTGGCAGTGCTGGGATAACTGTTGGACACAGTGATATCAGAGGTCTTTTCCAACCTAAATGATTCTATGGTTCAGCTGTATTCTGCCTCTTTAGTGCTGGTTCGTGTCATGTTCAATGCAGGTGTTAAAGTCTGCAAGACACAGATTGACTTGACAGGTTGTGGAGAAGGGGATCCTGATGCTTGTAACACATGGAGAGACAGAGACCACAAGAGTAAGTTTACCACTGAACAGCAACAGCATGTGCTGTGCTAATATATGGAACAGCAGCTTCTCCTGACCCTCAGGGTTAACAGGCCTGGACATATGAGAGCCAAAGCAAGGATGGCAGTCTCCCAGTGTCTCTCGGTATCTGGGTTGCATGGTGAGGTTTCGGTAGTGTGGGGGCTAAAGGAGTGGCTAAGCTCAACTCACCACACTCTGCATTTCAGGTACCCAGCACTGCCCTCACTCAGCCTCCCACTCCACTCACCTCAGGATCACTAACTGCTTACAAACAAGCCTTCACTCCTTCAACAAATTAGACTTCTCCCCCCTGCCCTCACCTCGCTAGTTCTACAAGGAAGGTCTTCCTTGGAATTTGGCTCATGTTTTCTTACTTTGCTCTATCCTAGGGCACAGCCCACTTCCCAAACAGCCTTGGGGACCTGTCCCCTTTCCAAAGCACCAGATCCCAGCCACTCAAGTTTTCTCAGGTGATGCAGGAGATGCTCCTTCCATCTAGGGCTTCATAACCAAATCTGAGCCTGCTAAAACCAGCTGGCACTATGCTTCGTGTAGCTCTGATGTCCACAAATACGTGTGTGTACACAGAGACACATAATGACACAACCCAAGTTATGGCCCTGCTGCAGGCCACAGAGAATGCCAGCACCATTCTAACAGTTCACCTGATTATGAACAAACAACAAAAGCATAAAATCACATCAGGGAGCCTCCTACCAAAGGTATCTTCCTCCAACAGCTTTCCAATGACTAGTGAATTCCCAAAAGGCCTAACTTGTAAAAAACCCCCAAACCTAAGCACTGTGTGGTTTCTGGTAGGAAGGGCACTGTGAGTTACTGAAAAATTCAGTCTTGAATTTTCAGTCTTACCAAAATCTCAGCATAACTCAGAGATGGCAGCTCTATTTCTTATTTAAGCATTGAACAAACTTAATTTTCTACTTATTCTGAGTGTAAAGGTTTCATTTGCTGTAAGTGGTCATTATGTGGGATTTGCCTCCGGCCCTTATCAACACAGGTCTTGCTTGTCATTTCTGCAGCTTTAGGAGGAACCGCATTTGCTGAATAGTGACATTCTGCACACGGGATGTAATAACATCATGCAGCTGTGCAGGCTGGACACCAAATGGGAAGAAGTAGCTCCGCAGAAAAGAACTTGGGGATGCTGGCAGACAAGGAGTGAGCACGAGCCAGCAGGGCATCCACGCAGTGCCCAAGGCTAATGGCTTACTGTGCTGCATTAGGTAATGCACCACAGCAGACTGAAATTAAGTATTTCTTTCTATTTGGTTCACATCTGGAGCGCTCTCACCAGTTTTGGGTTCCTCAGTGACGAAAAGATGATGACAAACAGGAGAAGGATGGGTGAAGGGCCACTGAGATAGCTGGGGAGCCATGATATTATGAAGAGTTTGAGAGAGGAACATTTATTCAGCCTTTCCCTCTCCAGGGTAAGGAGAGATTCAAATGCCACCTTCAGCTACCTAATAGGTGACTGAAAGAAAGATAGGACCAAACTTTTCTGAGAGGTGCTCAGTTGCAACAGATTAAGGTACAGCAAGGAAAATTCTGGTTGACTAGCTATTAAGACAAAATTCTTCACAAGGAGTGTGCAGCACCAGAACTTGTGCCCAGACAGGTGATGGAATACCCATCCTTGGAAATACTCGAAGCTCAGCCAGACAGAGCCCTGAGCTACCTATATCAAATACAGATATTTGAAGCTGACCCCACTGTGAGCAGGAGGTGGGACCAGCTGACCTCCAGAGGAAAGGTCCTTTCTCACCTGAATTCTTCTGTGATTCTAATGTGCCTCATGACATGTGTGCTAAGATATTAAGAGCACTTAATATATCATCACTGGTGTCAGGTATCAGCAACAATTTCATCAGCTGGAACACTGCCGAGCTGACTCAAATACTGTACATCTTGTCTAAATGCAATTAAAAAAGGCACATGGCAGTTTCTGTGTATCTCAATTAGCCTTGTACCATGCACACTGACATTCAAAATTAGCTGAGTTGGGGGGTCTGTTCCCCACTCAGTTCAGAGTTTATATGGAGCTTGCCTGGTTCATTGTAGATCTTACCAAGGCTCACAAAATAAGGCCCTCCTTCAGAGTCACATTAACCACAGTTTACATTTTGAGGGATCAGAGCAAAGCTCACACAGTGCAAACCTAACTAATCAAACCCTAAAAGATTAATGCTGCTCTCACAGAGCTCCACAGACCTGCCTCTTTTTTTACTGCTCTGCTCTTAGGATGAAAGAGGAGGAACAGGACAGAGACGTCTCTCCGCATTGGTATCTATTATTGTAATGGCAAGTGCTAGCTCCTATCACCCCTGTAATCCTGTTTGGGAAGCTCTGCTACAGCATTTACATTCTTATCTTTGTTTAGTCAATGCTGGCAAATAAAAGCATAAACAAATAATCTCCACTGTACATCTTGGCAGTACTGAGATGCTGCCATTTGTGTTCCAGTTGATTTTTATTTGCAGTCTCTTACGCTGGTGACAATCTCAGAAAGCAGGTACAGCCTGGTAAGTGATGCAACTGAAAACTGATGTTTTTATGTGTTGGCCCTTTTTACTCAAATGAATGCTGAACAGGTGAACACTGGCAAAGGGAGAACTGGGCTAATTATGAAAACATCAAAGCAGTAATTTCTCTGAAGCAAGTCAATGTATTTTACCTCATTTCCTGCCTTAGGCCATGCACACTAGGAGATACTCAACTGATATAACTTAAAGAGGTATGTGATCTACACAAACACAGGCACCCACTTTAATTGCACAGTCTCTCTGTATCTTCAGGGGAAGAACAGAGGGAGATTTCCAGAAGGCAATGCAGAGCAGCAGCCTAACAAAAGGAGCTCTGCATCAGTGCTGGAGAATCCCTCTCTCTGGGCAACAGGTAGAAAGAGCAGCCAACTCATCTATCTGAGCCAAAGGCTGAGAACTAGGAAATGTGAATTTTCCCCACATAAATCAAAATTACCACTTCAGACTCTCAGAAGCAAAGAGGAAATATAAAAGTCCATTGTTTTGTTTATTCCTTACACAACCAATGGCTATTAAGTGAAGCATTACCTATCCGACTTCCAAAAATATCAGTAATGAGGACCAACTTAGGCAAACATTATATTTGACAATGCCAGTGAACTGCAAGACTCCAGAGAGTAACCACAAGACAGAGATGCTCCAGCCTGGTTCTGATTAAGAAGCTCCCAGTTGGTATGCCAAGCCCAGTGACTGTCTCCAGTCCATGCCCTTCCAGATGGAGGAAAGGATTGGCTAACTGGTCATAAATCTCCCCACTGAAAGGTGATTAGCTTGAAAATCCCCTGTTGTTCTGTGAGGAAGCCATACAGAAGAGGTGCAAATCCATTAAATTACATCTGGCAGACACACATCTAAGAATACATGGCATTTGGTGATACATGGAAACTACCACGCTATACCTTCATATGAGTATCTCTTTCCAAATTAACATTCTTGCCATCTAATTCTCATTAGACTCACTCAACTGTTCCATTAATCTTGTATTTTTCCTCCCAAGGGATCAACATTGATTTTTTTTTTTGTCTTGAGCATACACAGCAAGGTCATACTGTTTCCTACAGGGTGGATTCATTCAATAAAGAACTACACTACTAAACCCCACTTGATGTTATTGTCAATAGAGCTCAGCTGCCAAAATGCCGTTAAAGAGAATTTCCATGCAACTCTCGTGAGTCCAGCTACATCCATCATTCCACTTCACCACACACTGGACACTTGACAACTCATTAAAAATTACATATATAAAGTCAGGGCTACATCCCAGGGAAGCCCTACTAACATTCAAACTCCACCTCTAATTTAAAAAATAATAAACAGCAAAATAATTACAAAATGCTTCTGGGAATAGAAGTTCTTCAGCAGAAAATGAAAATAGGAGGGCAGGACAGCAGGTAGGCCTGCAAAACACTTTTAGCTGGACATTCTGCGTTTCAGGTCATAGATAAGTACATTATTAATTCAGTCACTGGTGGTCTGGGCTAGGCAGCCTGAATGGGTGACTTAATTTGGGTTTGGTAAAGTCCTACTTTCGGGGTGATCCAGTCTCTCCCTTGTAACTTGATCAAGCTGCAGTATCGCAGGGGTGAGATTGTTCTTCCCACATCATGACCTAGAAGGCTGCTTCAGAACCTTTCTGCACTGGTGGCTGGGAACCCTCTTCAATCTCCAGCAGCAACTTAGAGCAGACAAAGCTGCCTCCTCTAGCTGATGCAGCTTTCCTCTCCCCACAGCATTCCCTATTTGTTTCCACATGTACCTGCAGAGAGCAGATGTATCCCTTCCCAGCCTTTGTTTTACTACCTTGACAAGTCAAGCTCTCTATTGCCCATCCCTGATGATCACAGGCCGTTCATTTCCCTGTGCCTTCCCCCCTGCACTCCATCTTTTTCCAGCCAGGGATTCTCTCAACCACTTTGGCAAAAACGTAGGCAAAAGTCACATTAGCAGTATTAAACAGCACTGATAGACTAGAGCTTTGTAGAAGCATGAGGAAGGACAAGAAGAAAGGAGCAAGAGGAATGTTTTCAGGACATAAAAAATGCTCAAGTTTAGATGTCACAAAGAGCAAACAGGAAACGTATAGTAAGTTCCTGCCTCAGGAGTTGAGTTTTCCAAAGGGCTGAGGACTTCCTCCCAGTTTCTTCATCCTGGATTGTTTGTTCTGTTGTTTTCAGATACTCCCTCAACACCACTTGAACAAGCTTCTGACCTAAGTGCACTTAAGATTCTTAGTGAATTTTACCTTTCTTGGATAAAATAGCAAATAAATAGCATTGAAAAAGCCATCTGGGGTAAATCAAGGTTGGGTTCATGTCCTGCAGAAACCTACAAGGTGGAGAGAGATGAAAAAGGAAGAAACATCTCACGGAACAGCTAATGGAAGAAGAAAAAAGTGATTTTAGCTGTCTTTGAATGGTTGATGCTTTATCTTGGTATTTTTAAAGTCAGCAGCAGTCTATGCTTTTTTCTGCCTCTTCTATGTTCCTTCCAGTTCTTTCCCCTCCCCTTCTCTCTTATGCACCTATAGATCACCATCTGCCTGTTCTCCAAAAGTACTGGAGAAATGCAGTGCATTGAACAGAAAAAAAAATGTAGTGAGAAAAATTGTTCACAGCATATAGGGACTTATCCACATTGACGGAAAACTTAGGGGGTGGGCTGAAATCTTGAAATATTTTGTACTATCAGAGCAGTCCAAAAATATCCTGCTGGATATTAGGACTTAGCAAATTCATCCTTGCAGTGTTTTCTTGTGCACTCCATATTAGGTAGACCTAAGAGAGTCCCAGTGTCTGTAGCTCTCAAAGCTGCAGCCCAGAAGACGTCACTGGTCTTCCTTTGGGTGGCTCAAATCTCCTGTTGACTGTCACTATTACTTACTTAAGGAAGGAAAAGAAAAAAAAAGGCACTTCGTTCAAGGTTGCTCCATTTTTGGAATTGCTGGTAACGACTGTTGCTTTAATGCTGCTCCTACCTTTAGGTTTGTCATCTCTCCCTTAAAAATCCAAACCCCTTCTCACCAGGGAAAAACTGCAGAACTGTAGTGGTACAAGGATGTTCTGCTAGTACTGAATTTGCAGAGCAGGAGGATACATTCACTGCCAGAGAAAGGAAGCACTCTCCCTCCCCCCTGCAAAAAGCTATTTTTTGCAGGCGTTGTCATATCTTATCCCCAGGAAGAGGAGAGGGCTGTGCTAGAAAGTCGTCAGAGTCACATTTGTTTTACTCTGCCCTTCACAGCACCACTGTAACAATTTCTCCATACAGTTGAGGGCAAAGCACAACACACAGGCACAGCAGACTCCTCTAATGAAAACAAATCCTTGCTAGAGGAAGAAATAGTTTGCAGATCTGCCTCCTAAATCCCACTCCCACTGCAATAATGTTTTCACCACTACTTTACATTTAGGGACATAAGGGTACTCAAAGCTGTAAAGCACATCATTTGTGCTGAACAGTTGCAGTACTTTGTCCAAAATAACCTGTGGTCCAAAATCCCACATGAATAAAGGCATCTAGACATATAATTAGAATAAATAAGATTTTGCGCTTACAGTGTGTCTGTCATCTGAAAGTATGTGCAGATATTAATTAAGCTCCATAAACCCCAGATGAAGTAGATTAGTAGCTTCATCCCTGTTTTACAGAGGTTTAGAGTAAAGTGTGACACATAATCAGAGCTGAAAGTGCAGCAGAGCTGGCCGTGCCAGCGATGGTGAGAGCCAGGGCTCCACCTCCCCTCCAGCCTCTCCACTGAATTGCCTTCAATGGAAAATGACTGAGTTGCAGCTCTTTGCTCTGGAAGAGAAAGGCACACCCTGTTGCGCAACAGTAGCAAAGCCCCAGCCTGAAGTGCTTTGATAAAGACCAGGAAACGTGCTTAGTTTGGGAAGAGAAACCCGGAGCTCGCTTTGCTCTCATATATTTGCTTTGGGTGCTCTGTCTCCGTCTTTCTGAGACACCAAGAGATCCCCTCTGCAGCAGCATTCCCCAAACAGCCCTAACAGCACAGCTCGTGGCATCTCAGGTTTGGAGGATATGCTATAGGGAGTATCTGAAGTACTTTAATGGGCAATATTGGTTTGTATATTTCTGTTTCTATGCATTTTTACTGTAACTCATAAGCCACACCAACCTAGGATCACACAGACAAAATGTAATTAAAAAATGTAGTTAATACATACCTTCAAACCTTAAAAATAACCCTCTCTTGAAGCAGGTTTTACATTCTGTTTTACATTTTACATCTGATACCATACAAAAATATTTAAAGTAATGAATGCAAAGTATATGTGTATTAAGGAGAAAAACCCCAAACCCTTAGAAAGTGTAAATCTTCAGTGGTTTTGTATGTTAAAGAATAGTTAAAAATTTGTTTTGCAGGCATTACCGACTGAAATTCAAGCTCTTATGACAGCAGTTTCTCGAAGATTCCCCTTAAGTAGTAGCTGTTATAACGAAAACTATTTCTCAGTATCACAAAAGTAGTACAACTGTCCAATTCTTCAAAATTGCCCAGCCCTTAACTCTGCTTATTACCTTTGCCTAAGCAGGAGCAAGGGGAGCAGCATCTCATGCAGCCAGGAAGAAGTCTCTCCAGAACAAAAACAGGTCGCTCGCTGTGTCTCTCTAGATACAATTATCCACCTAATTACACTTAGGACAAATGCACAGTTGTCCTAACGACTGGGGGATGCATTTTAATTGTGATGTTCAATTCTCTGTACACAAATATAAAAACCTGAGCAAGAAATGTCACTAGAAAATGGAAACAGACCATGGCATACCTATCTACAAAATAGCCAACAAATTGGGTAAACTACAGACGTAAAGCAGCTCCTTAGAAGATAAGTAACTCTATTAATGTGAAAACTATGCTCTTTTGTTCTCACATTTAAGCACAGAAAGCATTCTAATTTCAGTATTCAAGGTAAAAATTATTTTAATTAGCGCCCTAGCTACCTTACAAGACATACAGACCTTGGTATGCTGGAGCCATGATAATTTACCCATGCAAAGAATCTGCCCTGTGATTTATATCATTACTGCATGGCAGCATGAAACAAATCCCCAAGGAAGGAACGCATGTCATCCTTGAAAATATTAAGCAATCAAGCCATGTTTTATTACGTGAATGGATGCCTTTGAAAACAAGGATGCATGCACCATACTGTGAGGTAAAATGAAATAAATGAACAGAAATAATTCATTTCCATGTTCTAATCAGTAGAAACTGTAGTCTTCAAATTACCCTGATGCTACCAAATGCAAGTCTGGAGACAATAGGTTGACTCTTCTACTAAAATGAACATGAAATTGCATCCTAAGTACACAATGAAGGCCAAATTACACAGTCCAAGACTTTGCAAAGTCTTTTTCTTTTTACTCAGCCCTTGCACCCCACTGAACACATCAGAGCAAAAGATTTAAATAAAGCATCATATAGTTTTTAAACACTCAAATCTAATCAACAGTAATGTACTTATCTTGGGCAAAAGGAACATAATCTATAAAAAAATCTGTTCTTAATCAAGGTCTTCAGCTTCTAGCATTACCAGCAGAGTGAGATTTGTGTTCTGCCAGCTCAAGGATGTCTCTGGCAAGCAAAATGAAGAGTGTGTATATATATATATATATATATATATATATCTACCAAAGACTAGAACTGCACACTTGCTGGCTGTGTTGTAGTCAGACTGGGACACCGACATCTCTGCAAGGACCTGAGACAAGTGTTACACTGCTTACTGCTATTATATATAACCACACATTTATCAGAGATGCTGACCACTCAGAAAATAAAATCCAGCCCCAACAGGCATGAGGAGATGGAAACAGAGCTTTGATAAAAAAAATCGGATTAATACAAAAGAGTTGAAATAGAACACTGTATTTCTATGAAAACGTATATAGATATAATTACGTGAGTAAAAGACCAAGAGGCGGAGAGGGTTTTTTTAAACACTGAATCTACAACACTACCTTTGAAGCTAAGCTATTTTTCTGAAAGGACATTATTTGCTCTAGCCTGCTCATCTTAAAAAGAACTGTAGGAAGTTCAGAGAGAGGTAACAGCAATAATGAAAGGAACAGAACTGGTTCAGTGACAGATACCTGTAAAATCAGTAATGGGAAGGGGATGAATAAGAATCAGCAGTAAGTTATGTCTTCCGAAGCGAGAATAAGGTGCATCAGCGTGGCTAAGAAGAGCTGCATCAAGAACACAGAGAATTTGGCAGTTCTTTGTACAGCAGAAAGGAGACCTGTGGGTCTCCTTGCCGAAGGGTATTGTGGATGATGAAAGCTCTACCACAGGCTCAAGACAAGCTCATGAAGGAGAAATCCACTGGGAATTACTATGCAAGTAGAATCTACCTCTACTTTGCGATGTCCCCGAGCAAAGTCCTAACCTTAGAAGTACCACGTATGCCTGCCCTGGCCTTGTTCTTTCCTAGGCACTTCTTTGCTGCTGGTGGTGAGAAAGAGTAGCTGAACCTCTGGCCTGACCTGATATAGTCATGCCAATGTTACGTTTAGTATCTACATGCAGAAAAAATTCCTGGTAATAGCTTCAGATTTACTTTGGAGGGAGATGACTGGATGAAACGCAGCTTTGCAGAAAAGGACTTGGTGAACAAGCAGTTGGCCATGGGCCAGCAATGTGCCCTAGCAGCAAAGGCAGCTAACAGTATCCTGGGCTGCATTAGGAAGAGTGCTGCCAAAAGGTCAAGGAAGTTCATCCTGCCCCTCTACTCAGCACTGGTGAGGCCATACCTGGAGTGCTGTGTCCAGTTCTGGGCTCTCCAGTACAAGGAAGACGTGGACATACTGGAGAGAGCCCAGGCAAAGGGGCATCGAGATCATCAAGGGACTGGAGCATTTGTCATGCAAGGAGAAGCTGAGAACTGGGACTGTTCAGCCTTGTAGAAGAGAGGGGAGACCCTATCAGTACAGTTAAGTATCTGATGGTAAGGTGTAGAGCCTCTTAGAACTTCTCAGGGGTATCCAGCGGCTGGATGGGCACAAACTGAAACACAAGAAATTCCATTTGAACATTAGTAAAAGCTTTGTTTATTGTAAGGGTGATCGAACACTGGAAGAGATCGCACAGAGGTTGCTCCATCCTTGGAGATAGTCAAACCCCAGCTGGACACGGTCTTGGTACCCTGCTCTAGCTGAACCTGTGAAGCAGGGAGTTAGACTAAAAGATATCCCAAGATCCCTTCCAACCTCAACCATTCCGTGATTCTGGTATGTGAGTGATACCTCCCCAGCTGCATTTACCACAAAGAACTTCTCCCAAACAATAACCAGGCCTTCCTGTGGAAAGGCCACAATCTACACTGATCTTGGAAAATGATGGTCACCAAACAGCCTACAGTCGATTTGCTGGCCCAGCTTAGGTGACTTAAACCCAGGTGAGTGGGAAATTTGTTTTCCCAACTTCAGCTGGAGAGTACTCTGTGACTGTCAATCCTTCCTGCATAGCTGTGAATCTTATGTTTCGTGGTGCAGACGACAGCCAAAGAACAACTCTCATGATTAGCACAACCGGTTAGCTGTATATTCTCTTTGATTTCGTTATGGAGCAAATCAAGTATGTGTTCACAAGATCATGTTTTCCACTCATTCATGTGGTCACAAACACTTTATGAACAGGGACACATTACGAACAAAACCCAATATATTGTTCACTTTGTTTTGCTATCAAGGATAGGGATGAAGTAGTGCAGACAGCTACATGCCTTTCTCATACCAACCTTATTGCCCTTGCCCCAACCTTCAAGAGAAGTAAGGAATCATTACAGTTTTCCACTGCATTCAATAATATCCAAGTGTGAGTCAAGCAATTTTTTTGCTTTGATGGTATTTTTTATTGTTTTCATTAAATCTGGCACAGTGATGGAGATGAGGGTGCCCATTTCCTTCCCTTTTAAATAGATGATTCTTTTTCTTCTTCCCTGAACTAAAATGTGTTGAGAATTGCTGAGACTTGACAAAGTGCTATGTGAGATGCATGCTGGGCAGGAGTCTTCCGAATATCTCAGTGTTTTTTTAGTTTAACTTGCAATGTAGAGCTTTAGGACTTAAATCCAACATGCTGACATTGATTTTCTCCTCCTCTGAATCAAAAGTGAGAACGGTACTCAGTGCACTGTGGCTGGGAACTAACAAATTTCAGTGTCTTTCTCTAGTTACATACAGGTAGGTGGATTTGTGTATCGCTTTACAAGGAGGTGTCATCTGCCCCAGCTTATGTTATATTTTCTGACTTGGTTGGGCACATGTCAGTTTTGTTATCACCATCCCAAAGCTGTGTATTGCATGATGTTACATAACCTCAGTTGGTACTTACTGAAAGAAGTAAGCCATAGCTATTTGGCTGTAGAAATGTGCTGTCAGAGGTCACAGTGTAAGAGAAGGAGATATGGACTAAGCCCCTCTTTCTAGACCAGCAAAGACACCTGCTCAGCAGAAACTCCATCAGCCCCCAGGAGGGACAAGCGCTCTACGACCCTTGCAAGCAGGCCCCAGAAGGAGCCCGTGAAAGGGAAGAAGAAAGAAACAGAGCTTTTCTAGTAAAGGAAGGGATGACAGAAATATGTGAGACAGAATCAGGAGAAATATGGAAAAAGAACCCTAGCAAGTTGTAGTTATTAAATAAACGATGGTCTCACAGGATGTACAATTTTTAAGGGCCAACCCAAGCTCAATGTTCCTGGCAGCAAACAGCTATCTAACCAAAGGAGCAGTTGCTCACCTCACCAGGAGTATGCCTCAAATAGCTCTGAAAACTGATTCTGTATGTCTTTTTCAAATGAAAACAAAATTCCACAACAAATATACCTCCTTAGATTAGGTACTAGCCAGTAGTACTTTGTAAAGGTCAATGGTGGATTCCTGATACAGGTTCAAGGATCCCGTGACATCACTCAGAAACTGTAATTGTTACAGGAAGCAGCACAGCTGTGTGGTATTTTCCAAGTGCCTGTGGTTTCCTAAGCACAGCACTGGACACCAAGTGCCAAAGGCCCCTGGGATGAAGCAGAGCATGGCACCCATCCCCTGGGATGCGCTTGGCACTGCAGTGGTGCCGTGCGGTGCTGCTCTGCCATGCAGCAGCGTGCTTTATATGGAAAGCACGCTGATTTGACAGCTATTGTAAACACCCTACGGTCACAGCAAAACACAGCCATTTTCAGCTGCGCAGACAAACAGCTTGTGTGTATTATGGTGGTGACTCTACCCCGTGTAAAGGTGAAGTTACTGACACCCAATGGACTCGTTCATTGCTAGATCTGTGCCCTTCATTTAAAGCCAGCAACACTCTTCAGGTTGGAATTTTCCAAATATAGCCTTGACAACCCAGATCTGAGAGCCCAGGGGAAGAGACATGACTACTTTGCTAATTGATGCTGATACACCAGGGAGGCTCGGCACTGTCTACAGCCGTTTTCCCTTAAAGTGGACTAGGTCAGTTGGATGGCAATTGTACCAAATCAAACAGTAATTCTGACAACCAGATCCTCTTTCTCTAAATTATTACATATCCACAACAGTACTACTAGAGTGAGAAAACAATGTATTCAAACTGGGGGGACCAGCATTGAAACGTGTGAATTTAATTCCATCTGCCTGTGTACGTGTCTTGCATCATTTCAAACCCCTTGGAACTAGCTCATAATCTACTTTGCCCTCTTGCATAATCCAAGACATATATTTCGCCCTGGTAGGGGACTGAACATACTGTGCTCAAGAACTTGTATTTTTAATAAAAGTACAGCTAGTACTTGGCTAATACATACATTTCAGAAAGACATTCAGTTTTCTTCTGATGGCCTCGAGGAGATTCAGAATTTACCACTTGTTACATTACATCCTCAATTGCATAAACCCAGTCTTAAGTTCTCCATGGGGACAGTGTCTCATTCAGTACACAGGACAAAATCACTTAGCTAGCAGCCATTCAGTATTTTATTTTCACCCTTTTTATTTGATGTATAGCCCTAAAAGCCTTGTTTACTGCACATTATTCCAGCTCTATTCTGAAGGCAGAATGATTAATTTCTTTACACACTTTTCTATAGTGCTCATCAAATGCTTCTAACTTGTCATGTGCAATTTCCTATCTTTTGGAAAAGCACACAAAGGAATGCCATTATGTGGCACCATATAACTACTGCCATGATTCATATCAGCAGGGATAGACTAGACCTTTGCTATCTTAGCTAACAGGTGTGAACCACAGGCTGCCAGCAGGGCCAAGCTAAAGCAGGTGAGGTACATGCTTAAGCAAGTGATTTTCACTGATATTTGCTGGCACCAGGATGGGAAGATTCAGAATCTTAAGGAGACCGAAGGACATGGACAGGAAGTACTCTTACAGGTTCCTGCTCCTTTGTCATTCTCCTAAGACTGATCCCTTTAATTCATCCTTTCCAGCATGCCCATCACTCCTCCATCCACACATCTTCTTATCTATCCAGTCTTATCCAGTGCTTTCTTACCCTATTTTCTATCTATCCTTATTTCTCTCTCTTTTTCAGTTTCCTTCCTCTTCCCTACTTGCTTACAGATTGAGTCTCTGCCCCCAAACTTCTCATCTCACTCTCTTTTTCAACTCTTCTAAATTTTACATCCATCCCTTGACTAAAACATCATCATGGAATACTCTGAATTGGAAGAGACGCACAAGGATCATCGAGATGATCTCTTGGTCTCATACAAGACAGCCCCAAGAGCCACACCATGTGCCTGAGAGCATTGTTCAAACACTTCCTGAACTCTGTCAGGCTTGGTGCTGTGACCACTTCTCTGGGGTGCCCATTCCAGTGCCCAACCATCCTCTGGGTGAAGAATCTTTACTTAATATCCAACTTAACCCTCCCTGACACAACTACAGGCCATTCCCTCAGGTCCTGTCACTGGTCACCACAAAGAAGAGCTCAATGCCTGCCCCTCCTCTTCCCCTCACAAGGAAGTTGCAGACTGCAATGAGGTCTCCCTTCAGTCTCCTCCAGGCTGAACAGTCCAAGTGACCTCAGCTGCTCCTCATGCGGCTTCCCTTCAAGATCCTTCACTGAGTTGGTTGCCCTCCTTTGGACACTCTCTAATAGTTTAATATCCTTCTCATACTGTGTCACCCAGAACTGCCCCCAGCACTCGAGGTGAGGCCACCCCAGAGGAGAGCAGAGCAGGACAATCCCCCAATCCCCCACCCTTGCCCAGCTGGCGATGCTGTGCCTGATGCCCCCCAGGACACGGGTGGCACTCCCGGCTGCCAGGGCACTGCTGGCTCACGTTCAACTTGACACTGACCAGGACCTCCAGATCCCTTTCCGCAGCACTGCTTTCCAGCCTCTCATGCCTCACGCTGTAGGAACACCCAGGGCTGCTCTGGGGCAGGTACCCTCATGAACCCATGCTGGCTGTGACCAACTGCACTGAACTTTCAGGTGTTTTTCAGTACCTCCCAGAATAATATCTATAATTGCTCTCTCTATCAGTCATTGAAGTGAGACTGACAGGCCTGTAGTTACAAGGGTCATTCCTCTTGCCCCTTCTTGAGAATTCCTGGAGTTTGAGGGGAATAAGAATTCACAGACTCCTTAAAGCTTTCAGAAATACTTATCTACTGAGCATATATGTGTTTTTTAAAGGTTACAACTCGGATAACCTAGGAAAGATGTTCTCAGGGATGTAAAAAGCACATTCATATGTTACCCATTCCTGACAAAACCTGGACACACTAAGGCACAGTAAAGAAGATATCGCAAAGCTTTTAAGGTCTCTTTTTTAACCTCCTTTTCAGAAACAGCTAAGCCATTTTCTGAAGTAAACTGGGCCAGACCATCTGAGATGTGCACCTTGGAAATTTTTCTTCCAAGTTACTATAGTTTCAGAAAATTGCAAGCAACTGAAATATGAAGATACAGAATGTGGTTATGTCCATAAAATAAGACAAAAATGAGAGCTATTAGTATCATGTTGGCATCTAATTTGATGGCTTTTCTGGTATCAGTGACTTCTCTGAAATCATGACACACAGCAAAGAACATCATTCCATCTAGCTAGGTTTTTACTGAGTGAATTTGTAAAGGCTCTATTACAACAACAAAGTAATATTATTGTCTCATATGACCCTGATATGTGTATAGCAGTCTTGTAATGTTCTCCTGACATGCACCAGCTATTCATTTGCTATTTTTGTACTGAACATTTATTATTACCAAATATCTTGTCCTTTGCCTGTTGGTTCTACTGTTTTCTCTCACTTATAACTTCACTTAACATTAGATCTCTTGTACACTGATACCCCTTCAGTTCTGGAGTTGTCAACAAACCTCATCAGGACCAAATTTATGCCAGGAGATACAAATGTGCTAGCAAAGACACTAAGCAGTCACACGGATAAAGAACTCCTGTAAAACTTAAATTAGTCAAGACAAAATTCTAAAATCCCAGAGAGACCTGGTAAGGGCTACAGTTAACAAGACACACCATTGATGAAAATATGATTAACTGTTCTGATTTCACAAGAGAAGTGGGTTTTGGTCTTCCACAAAGCTCTCTGTATAATTATTATTGTTATTAAGCTCTAGGCCCCGTGTCTGGAAAACAGTTTGTTTTGGGCTTGGTGCCACAGAAGAAGAATACTTGCTGGGTAGGAGTGTTACCAAAAAAACCCCCACAAATGTGCAGTCACTGCCCCTACACAAGGCTGGAACTAAGCTGCAGCTTAGTACAGTAACAGATTCATTTTATTGTAAACTCATACTTTATCTTGATTTGAGCAGATACAAGAAACCAGCCCAAGGTTTACAAACCCCATATATATCTATCCATCGTTAGTTATTTAATTCAGATCTTTCAAATATCAGTGTACTGCTCATTTAAAATGCATAACAGTTAGTAGGAAAAGCAGCAAAGACAAAGCAGTGAACTGACTTCTTTCGAACTGATCAAAGGGATCAGCCTTTGTCAATTAAAATATTTACTTTTGACACAAGTCCTAATTAGTTAAAAACATTCAATCCAGTCTTAAAATAGAGGTTCAAACTACCCAATTTATTCTTGGAACAGTCACTTGCTCTCAGGATTAGGAAGACAATGGCATCCAGAGCAAGCATGTGCCCTCTCCCCTCTTATTACAGTTAATCAGGAACATAAATACTATAATGGAGCTGAGCCCCTGCAAACTCACCAGGCTGTGCATAATTTCCACTCCAGCTGGATTCACTGTGAGTGCTTCATCATACAATTGCTTAGCCTCCTCCAAATTGCCTTTCATCTCTGCAAGCCTCCCACGCATGTACAGTACAGCATGAGATGTGGGGAAAAGACTAGCTGCCTCCTGGGTACAAAAGCCTGCTTCTTTGAGATGCTGCTGTTCCAGGAAGAGTTCAGCTGAAGGAAAAACAAAACACCAAGCCATTAAAAATAAAGCAAAAACCACCTTACCATTAGATGAAATGAAGCAGAGACCTTTCTTCATATTAATTATATATCACCTGCCTTAAGCATATTAAAACACGAGGCCATGATCCTGCACACTGCTTAGTACTATGGTTAGTGCTTACTATCATGACTGGATTCACTGAATGTATCTTTTCCTAATGCAAAGGGAGCTATATAGATGTTCATGGACACCTTTGGGTGGTGTCCTGACAGAGGCCTTAAGGACTCCTCCACTGGGAAAGTAAGCAGCGCTGAACTGAGCCTTAAGGGTTGGCAGGGCTGGTAGCTACCTGTAGTCATCACAGGTATTTCCAAATAATCTGGGGGAGAAAAAAGAACAGAATAAGCCATCACTGTCAACTGAGAACTTCGAAAATGTCAGAGTAATAGGACACATCTGAGCTGGACACTAGATAACTTACTTAAGAGAGTATTTTCCCATTTAAAAAGATGGTTAAAAGTGTTTTTCTCTGCTTATTTGGCAAGTTTATCAGACAACTGTCTCTTAATTTTTCAGAGACTGTTAAAATCAAAAGGCTTTAATAATATAGACTTATTTATATTATGTATTCACCCATTTACGTCCTCATACATTACAGAAAAACAAAATACAGCTCTTGGAAGAGACTGCTCATTTACTTTCTTGCACTATCAGCACCTACCTTAGTGGTTTTCTTAGAAAAAAATATGTAACAGGCATACTTATGTGTTTGAATGTCAACTTGTTAATAAAATAATTTCTCATGATAAATTTCATAACATATCTCCTGGTTGAACTTTAGCATTTCTCAGGATTTGGACTAGATGATTGTGGTGTTGGACTGGATGATTGTTGTAGAAGCCTTCCAACTGAAATAGTCTATTCTAATTCTAGTTTTATTAGATATTAAATTCTTTCAAAAGGTCAAAAGTGATATTCAGTTTTCACTGCCACATGTAATTGAAAAGAGAAACTGTTTTATATATATATATGTACACGTGTAAGCATGTATGTAGATAAAATAATTCTCTTTCTTCATACAGCAGGCATTGCTCTTTGATCCATAACCTGTGTTCTACATGTTCTCACTGCAAAAACTCAGTGTCTCTTTTTTTTTTTTTTTTAACTGATGTCATGCAGTAAGTATTGACAGTTCAAGAGTCCAATTCAAAATTACTAATTCAGGCTCCAGATTTAGAAAAACTGTTCTGGAATTAGACACAACTTTAAATGTCTTGACTTTTTAAGGCAGTGAATATTCTCAGCAAGTCTCTGTGAGGGAGGAAATCAGAGTGAAAATTCCTCTTGAATAACTTTGAAACTCTGCAGTTTCAAAACACTGGGAGACCCAGATGACTGTGGGGACTTGGCATGGTGACGTGGAGCTTGCTAGAGGTGAGCAGGGAAGCATCTCAAAGGCAGTCCCCTGCCTGACCATGGGAAGGCTCCACCTTGGCCCATCTGACATGAGACTGGGATCACAAATGGCATTTCTACCGACACAGTAATAATGATTCTGTAGCGAAGTGACAGCATGGCTGAACACCCTTCCACTTCGGAGGTGACTCTCCTAGAAGAAGGGTGAGACACTGTCGAGAAAATGCTCGAATATTTCTCAGCCATCCCTAGGTTGTGGTACAAGATGTATGTCATTCTCCAAGGCTGTCAACATGAGCAAAATATTAGTTCCTTCAGAAGAGTTATACTCTTTCAGAATGACTCATATACATTTCTTTCTGGTTAATCATAAAATCTCTGCATGCATCCCTTCCCTTGGCTACAAGAGGCTGCAGCTATCTATAATAACAGAAAGCAAGGGCATGTACCTTGTCAAGCTGAATATGTGCACAGCCTTATGCAAAAATTTGTGGGAGGACAGTATTTTCCTTGCACTTCCAAAGAACAGAGCATTTTCCTGCCAAGTGCTGCACAGCAGCTGACGCCACGCATGTGGCATTAATGAGCCTGGGGATGTGCAAAGCGGCGATTCGCAGCTTGAAGATGAACACTCCATTCCTAAAGTTTGCACAAACTCAGCAGCACAAAAGAAGGGGTGAAATCCTGGCACTGTTTGAAGTCAGCAGAAGTTCTGGGTACTGCCATACTAAAAGCTCTATTAGCAACAAGGAGCATCATGCGACTTGTTTAGTTTCAGAACAGAACTGGGAGCAAGTGGGTTTAGATGTGAAATCATGCACAGTCGGTGTTTCAATGCACACAAAATAGAGAGTACTTATTCTTTCAATGGTGCCCGTAAATCTTCTTCAGTAATAACAATTATTTAGAGGAAGTGCAGCAACACAGAATCTAAATAAGAACTACAAATTGTATTTTATGGTATGGTAATGTAGCATGTTAAAGTTCAGTCCATTTCTTTGCAGGCTCAACAGTCAATAAAAATGATTTAATGGTGTGGGAGGCCTAATTTGCATAAAAAAGAATGAGAAGGGTGCCTTTTGGTTACGAAAGGAAAGGAAAGCTAAAATTTTTAGCTACCCAGCTAAAAATAGACATTAAAGGACACCATTTAGGCCTGCATTAAAATGTGTTTTCTGTAAACTCATTTTTCACTTCTATTACACACTCATTTTATTTACAGATTAACAAGATACGCTTATGTAACATGGAATAAAAACACAGCTAGAGGCAGAAATCAAACCCAAAAAACAAGGACCTATTAAATTTACCATGGTAAAACCCTCAAGTGGTATTGAAAATACTGAAACACCTGCTTTCATGTTACCTGGATTAGCAGCTTCCTGACCATTCGATTAATCAGCCTATCTCCTTATATAACCTAATTTTGCTGTAAATAACATCTAACCAAATTAGCAGCCCTTGTGAGGAAGTTCTGTTATAGAGGCTTGGCATCCAGTTCCACTCCAAAGCAGAGAATACCTTCTCATGCTGATACAGGTATCTAATATCTGTAATTCTCATCCTGTGAAAAGGTCAATGCTTCAGGGAAACCATTTATGAACCTCTAATTATTGGACTAGATTGTTCTTGGTACTGACATTCTTCAGAGCCTTGAATCTAAAACCAAGCTTCCCTACTCTCTCTCACTTAACACCACCTCCATAAAAACAAACAAATTTACAAATTCAAATATCTGTTTTGAACTAAAAGCTCTCTGAATGCTACTGAGCAGAGAGATGATGATCCTGGATGTACCACTCTTCTATTTGACTCTGGAGTAATGCTAGAAACTCTGAGTGTGAATGACATTAGGGTAAGAGACAGAGCACTGCACGGATGGGCAAAGACAGGTTGAATTGTTCACTCTTTCCTTTCATTCCGTTATTGAAGCCTGCGCCTGCACTGAGCACGAGCAGCTATCCGGCTGACTTCAAGGTTCAGCCTAGCATGATTCATTCCTTTATCAGATCCACTTTATGTTTCCCATTTGTGCTCTCTTGCAGTACTGTCCAACCTATTCTGCTGTTCTTCCAAACAACTGTTGTCTCCTCTTGCGCCTATGGCTTCTTCTGTCTGGACTTGCAACTGGACTGATGCACCAGTTTTAATGCTGGGCCCAGTCCCTGAGAGCAGCACGCATCTGCACTGAGATTATTATTAACTTCTAATATAAACTCCTAGTTCTTTCAGCTGTTTCTGCTAGCATTTAAGCTCATCTACAGTGAAGAGCCTCAATCAAGTGAAAATTGCCAGAAGCGTATTAACTACTTGCTCTGCAAAGACCACTAACAAATGCACAGACCAAGAGCAATTCCCAGAACGCTGACAAAGCTGGGTGTCCTACAGTCAGCCCCTTTACTTTGTCCAAGATAAAATTATTTCCAGAGTTTCATTAGGGGGTCCATCAGGAGCGTAACAACAGTGTAATCCAGTCATGTCTGCATCACACTGCTGTCTGAGAAACAGAGCTGTTCAACACCACCTTGAACACTGATCCCCATTTCAAAGCAGCGTCAAGAGTGATAGTGCTTGTTACTGCAGCAACAACTGTAATTCTAGCCTAAAGAAATCAAACAGATTTGAAATGTTTTTCTGCGATGTGAACAACCCAAGAGTTAAAATTTCATTCCTTGTGAATCACATTTGGTGTTATCCAAGAGGCAGCACTTAACTCCCACGAAGTAGACTGCTCCACATCACTTGGTTGTGTGTGCCTGATGCATCGAAAGCACTCTGCTCCCGTCCACCTCAAAAATGTTACTGCATAGTGACATGGCCAGGGTAACAGCCAAATGCCCAGCAGGATGGTACAGTGCAGAGCAGCCTCTCACGCTTAAGAAGGTGAGAGCATCCGTGAGGGTGTGTTGGAAGGTGATTTCTGTTCCACATCATCTGCCTTCAGGAGCTATTAATGCTTGTTACTGCAGGAGCCCTTAGCCAGCTGGAAAGATCCACTCTGAGACAGCTCTGCCATCAGCAATGACTACTGAGCTATTACCACGACAGAGGGTTCCCCCACTGCCTTTCCTTTCTGGCAGGTGAGGTTTAGCCATTGTTCCATGCTACGACACCACCCTGCATGCAGTAGCTTGACAATTCGTGGCAGATTAGACACAAGATTCCTCAAGGCATATCCTGACTACAGTAATTTCATTTGACGCAAACATTTGATACAGAAATGAAGTACAGAAACTGCCACTTGTTCCCATACACCTGAGCTCAGCCACTTGCTCTTTTGAATGAGGCAACAGATTTACATCCTCTCTTTGCATGCAAACTGAATTCCAGGGACTGGCTTAAAATTCCCAAGCTTCGGGTCTCACAGGGCCTGAAATGACCACCAAGCTTCTTTATTTACAAATGCGGCATTAGAGTGAAAGTTTTTGGAAACAGCACAGAAGTGCCACAAGTTACCTTCTATACTAAATGATGCAGTCAAAACATGACTACACAGCCCAGTCAAGTATAAATTCCTATTTTCTGTCTCTGGTATGAATAAATGTCCTGCCTCCTTCTTCACGACTGTGTACACTTTATCACTTGTCCAAACTTACTGAGCAGCTGAGGAAATGCTACTTTTTGGTACCCTCAGTCATTCTCTGGCAGTGCAACAGGTTTCTCTCCATCTCTTGGCAAATTTTCAACAGAATGCTTAACAAAATCCATTGGTAGCTGCTGCCTGTTTCCTTCACAAGTGCGGGTTCAAGACACATGTGAATGTTTGCATGTCCCAGATTTTGAGAAATGGTATGTGCTCTTTGAAGACTGTCCATGCCAAAGGATTACCAGTCCACAAAGTTTCACATCCTGCTCCAGCAATGAGAAACATCCAGAAGCCTCAGGAATGGAGGAGGCAATCCCAAATGCCCTGTAGTGACATAAGGCTGTAAGAATCCTTTTGACTTTTAAAATTCATTGTTGACAGAAAATAAAACAAACCAAACTGGGGAGTGTAGAACAAAACTTATTAATCCCTCTCGAGGATGTCCAGATTAAGAGAAATAGGGAATTTGGTGATCTTTAGTCTCTACCACAAGTCTAAAATAGGGCTTGCTAAGCCAGGAGGCGCAGCAGAACCACTGCTGGCTTCTTAACTTCATTAAAACATTTCAAAGGGGACAAAACCAGCTCACTTTACCATTTCTATTGCCAGTTGAAGTGTTCCTAATCCCTCCTAGTAAGTAAATACTGCAGGGGAGCCATCTTTGCTGTACACCTTTATTCTCAGAAATGGAAGTGTAATGAAGGACTCTCTCCTGCTCCCCCTCACCAGGCTCCAGCTTTTCACAGTGCTTTGTGTCACTGTAAAGAGACACAAAAATTAGCAGCATTTATGGAGCTCAAGAACTCAAGCAGTGAATGGGGAAGTTTTAAACTTGAAATTCTAAAATTTGAAAGCACTTAAAAAAAGAAAGAAAAACATTAGAATTGGTTCAACAACCAGTGCTGCATTACAAGACAGTACCTGATCCAGCTATTCTGGCAATATCAATAAAGATGTCTTCCACACCTGATAAACACCTTTAATATCAGAGCTAATAACTTGCGGGGGCGTAGGACTGCTAAAAGCTTGGAGAGGGAAGAACATTTAACTGCCCATGCGCAGGCTGGGCAAACACAAGCTGTGCTGGGTGAGCAGAGGGGCAGCAGCAGAGGGCCTGGCTGGATCCTTGGCTGCTACTGGGATCTGGCTCCGCGGCCGCAGGCCAGCGCATTGGAGACTTCAGCCCACTGGCCCTGACGACGCTTTCTCGTGGAGCAAAGCCCATCTCCTCTAACACAGCTTTTTCCCAGGAACTGGCCCATATGGAATAAAATAAATAAATCACAAGTGTTTTGCGAAGGGGAAAAAGAAAGTTCCTGCTGTACATAACTCGGGGGAGCAGATGTTTTTCCATTAGCTCACTGTTCTCTGCTGCACTGGCTCTCTTTGCATTTCTTGTTTGTAGCATGTTCAGTATAAACTATTTTTCCTAGGTTAAACTTTAGCATGTTACTGAGACAGCAGGTAGCCCATTTCAGCCCCACTGTGAGTTACATGTAATAGTATCCTAGTCATTTTTCTCTAAATGCTCCTTTAAATTAGCATTAGGGTCTACCTGGTGAGGTTCACAGGCTGAGCTTAGCAGGCACTTAGCCAAACTTAGATCAAATTACCAGACCTACTTTGCTGTGAGTGGCCATATTTGGTAAAGTATTGGGTTAGTCAAGAAGCTAAATTGTCAGTTATAAACTACTAGTAAAGACAAACAAAGTGGACCTTGTAGTTAAAAGTAAAGCTTAAAATAATACAGTAACAGGAGCTAGAATATTAGAACTCTTATTAAAACTGGCTTGTAGCATTCTAAAATGCTCTGTATAAATAGAGCATACGGTTATTACTGCCTGGAAATATAATCACACATACTTCAGATAAGAAATCATTCCAGTTACTCAAAGAGCTTAGAACTATTAACACTATTTCTTTCCAATACTGACATGCTTTGCTCTCTGGGTCAAAAGTGATCTTATGAAAATGTCGAATGAAGGTAAATTTCGGTCATAAATTTGAACGATTTCAAGTATATTTTCCTTAGCCAAACAGCATGACTCTATTTTCTAAACAAAAAGGAGCAGTACTGGCATGACTTTTAGAAGTATAAGCACTAGTAATCTCTAGGATTCCTCTTGCAGTTCTTCCTGCAGGAAGAGGGAGGAGTTAACAAACTTTACCAGTGGCACCAAAGTTCCTTGCCTCTTCTCAAACTCGAATTCAAGCTCTCAGCCATGAAAAGTAGAACGAAGAGGAGAAATGAGCATATGGATTGCATAATGACCACCTCTCCTGGAGCTGCAGCACACAGCATGTGCACTGTAGCACTGTTCCTAAGTACTCCCTGAAATGAGCTGTTTCTCTCAGACATGGGGCCAAGAATAATGTTTAGGCTCACAAATGTTAAAGTGTTCCGAGATGACTCTTTTTAAGCAGCCATTACATTCAAGAGGACTAGGGGGGTTATTGTTAAAACGGACCAGACAAGCTGTGTTAACAATCTTTGCTGCAGAACACTTGGAAACAGAATATGCCTGTTAGTATTCCAAGCATGCCTGCTGCAGGAGACCTCTCTAGTCTGTGAGGACAGCACACTACTCTTCCAAAGCTCTGACCACCTGTGCAGAAAACAGGAATATATGGAAGCCCACTAAGGAAATGTGTCGAGTTCTCTGCTGCAGATGACTGTACTCCCAGGTGGTCCTGTAAGAGATGGCTGGACATGAGACTAACAGAGAGAATTCACAGTTTTATTTTGATACTTGAAAGAGAAAAGGACTCTTTCTAGAGACCACAAATCCATCAAGCAGCTCTTTGTTTACAGGAAGCTACAAAAAATTAGCTTGCCAAAGATCACTAGGCATTGCTGCAGGGAAAGACAAGGTACAGCACCTGTTACAGTGCAACACATTTGGATTTTGCAGCTGCACATCCAAAGATGGTGCTTTATTGTCTTCCCTACAAAACTATGCTGGTAACAAACCCAGAAAAGTTATCAATAAAACCTCTAAGTGTATGCCCGCTTATGGGTGAACTAAGTATCTTTATCACAGCACAAAAGGGATTAACTATTTGCACAGGGTTCACAGCCTTCCCTTCAGCCACTGCTAAGGGAACGCACATACTCTCATAAGCTGATTGTGAAACCTGTTAGAGGACGAGGGCTCTCCAGCTTGGAGGGACTGAGGACTCTTCTGTACAAGGCAGGAACTCTTGCTGCAGCTGCAGCTGGAGGATGATACAGTAAGGATTCCCCTATGTAAGCATCACTGGATAGCTACCACCCCCTAACAGTCCCTTTTGCAAGTATATGTGCTGGCTTTGTGGCCTGGCCTGGCTGCTGGAGGGCTGTAAGAGCAGCCCTGTATAGCTGTGGGATAGCTGGTTTCACGTGCCTCTTCCCAGCCTCAGAGTACAAAGTTCTAACTGGACCAGCTGGTTGGCACCATTAGTTTTTATGCCCTGGGATATGAGGAGGCATGGGAACTGTAACGGCTCTAACGGAACCCAGGCACGATTGCACCCTGGCACTCTCAATGCATACCCATGCACAGAGACACGGCCAGCTGCGTCCTGTGAGCGTCCGAGAAGGACAAATGCTTTGTTATAAATCTACTGTAGTATGAGGCTAGGAAATTGTAATAATTTTATCTAAGGATTTATGAGTCATGCTAAAAAGGTCAAAGTGTTAATGACAACAAAAACAACAACACACGAGTGATTTCCCAAAGGCGGATTAACATTTTTTCCCTTTGGAGATAGGACGCTGAGGTATGAAAAAGTTAGGCAGCTTGCCTGGAGTCACAAGATGAGTCATTGATTGAAAAAGGACAAGTCCAAGCCAAACCTGACAAAAATCTACAGCATACTGATGCAGACCTTCCATGAATATCAAATTACTCTATATGCAGGCATCAGAATGTTACACTAATCGCCTGTTGCTTTCCACAGACATTAATTTTGAGGTGAGCTGTAATGCAAAACCACCTGACCACTTCAACTTCCTCTAACCATGCATTTCTGTTTAATTTGTTGTCTATGAAATATCTCTATTTTGGAAGTTACTAACTTCTTACAAGTATACTTGTTCCTCCTTTCCCCTCCTTTCAGAAGGGAAGGGAAAGATCCTAGTAGTAAAGGTCAGTGATACCCTTTGAATTATTCCATTCACTAAGCCCAGCGTAAGGTCGATCCACTTCCAAGAAGTCCTCTAATTATTCAGGCACTGTGCCCTTCTCCATAGAGAGCAAAGACTACCCCGAAATACCTGTATCTCTCTTCACTCCTCAGGATACCAGAATGCAGCAGCTTCCACGCTACTGTGAGAAGAGAATGGCCAGTACCTCAGCAGGAGCTCATTAAGCTGCATCCATAACAATAACTGACTTCAGTAATGAAATTACAAAGCAGTCACAGTACATGTTTTCAAACTATCAATCCTGAATCAAGTCTAGCTAAAAGTAAGCATGGAGCAAAACAAAGGCTTAAAATGTGATAAGAAAGAAAAGTCACAGCTTATAAAAATAAATTCTATCTAAAAGAATTAATTAACACCTTTCAGAAAGGCACTCTATTCACACTGAAAAACAACCATAGCAATTCACAGCAAGCACTAGGTCTTTATTGCTTTTGCCTTTTCAGACAGCAGCAAAAATGTAAACTGCCTAGAGCTATCTGCAGGATGATGGACAACAGACACCTGACTTCTCATCATAATAAACTCCATTTATTTTGCTCCCCACCAGCCTTCTCTGCAGCCTTAAATCAGGAGTATAAACTGAATAAAGCAAAATCTTGCTGGTGATTTTGAAGCCCACAGCACATCACTGAAATTTACATCCATACAAGTCATTAAGTTGAACACATGTGATTAACTTAAAGGATGATGCATTCCATAAGGTGACTTCTTTTGTTAATATTAATCAAATTGTAGCAAAAACAATGTCATATTTTGTTCTAGAACTAAAGTGTAATTGGTAGGAAATTACCCACAAAAACAGATACGAAAATCTTTGCTGAGAAGTAGGGTGAGACTGCCAGGTCTTATGTGAGAACTGTCAATTGCATAGATTAGCAAAATGAGAATTTGAAAGGTTCTCCTGCATGAAGAATAGAAAACCAGCAGCAGCTTTCCAGGGGGTTCTGCTTTTCTTTCTTCATTGCAAATGGTGAGACATCTAATAAGCAATCACAGCACTCAAAGGTAATTTCAAGTGTGCAGCTGCGGGCCCAGTTATGGAAGAAAAACTGTGTCTCCTAAAAACAAAATTACAGGGTTGGAACTCTATCAGTTCTGAAACGCTGGAATGCAAATGGCATAATGTGCTGGGCAACTGTTCCTCACCAAATGTCCTACATAAAACCTCTCCATGTGTTTGGAGATTGCTTGTGGATAGAGTCTCTCCTCACTGTTTTCTCCTTATGTGCTCTGTTGTAGCATCTCTGCATTAGGGTCTCGAACTGATACTCAACCTACAAGACCCTGGGAGGTTCAAACAGTCAAGGACAGAGTGGAGAAGCTGCTCTTTCTAATAATTTTCACCTAAACCTCAGCAAAGTTTGGAAAGCTCCCAGTCTAAATCACATTTAAGACATGGTTTGCCCAGTCTTGTTACAGGGAAGCATGTAGGAAAAAGAGAACGGAAATAATTGTCCTTATGAACTACCATTTGTTAATGAAGAACTACCCACCCTCTTTTTCAAAAAGCATGTTATAGTGATGACTAAAGTTTTCTGTGTTTTGAAAAAACAAAAGTGAGCTGAAAAATCACCCTACTACAGCATTTTTTGAGGACAAAATCAAATAAGTGGTGTTTCAAAAACCATCAGGGATAGATAGACAGATTTTCTGCTGGAATAGAGTGATTTTAAACTAATGACTTCAACTACTCTGTTAATACTTATGTCATTCGATTCACCTCTGGAGGGAAAAAGGAACTCCAGGTGGCCCAGGACTTACCAGCTTGCAGCCAAATTTGTTCAAGAGTTGTCCACAGCTTCACAGGTCCCTGCTTCATTGTGCTGCTCTGCATAGTTATTTCAGACATGGCCTGTTCCAGTCTTGATGCAGCAAGGGAAGAGGCTCGTTGTGATCCTGTGAACCAAACAAACAATAATGTATTTTATATTTATTTAGGATATTTCTTTGACTCATTAAGGCAGCAGGTCTGATCCTCCACTCACTGCATTGGTTTTATGCAATAAGAACTCTGCTGAATTTTGGCATGACAAACTGCAGAACTATGTTTATAAAAGGTTAATTTACTGAAAAAAACCCATTAAATTATCCAAGGGCTGCAGCTCAAACAAGCAAATTAAGAGACAGACAGTAATTTTATAAAGGTCTGCTTAGCATTCATCAAGGAAGCAACCATATTTTGCTCATTTGGGAAGCAGAAGTCTAGCATCAAATATTTTCCACAAATACCCATTTTATAAGCACAGTCACCACACAATTACAAAATATGCCCCACTAAGGTAAAAAATTCATACAGCATTACAAGGTAGCTTAGCCCCATTCACATATGCACACACATTTCAAGTGACATCAATATTGTTCTACTGATTTAGAGGCAGGGTGGTTTTTCATTTAACCTTGGGGAGCAGAGAGTTCAGAGCTTTGACTATATTAACCTTTAGCATGCACTGTAACATTTACGCAAGAATAAAGTATTTGGCGCCCACATCTCTGGGACAAAACATCACATCAAAAGCTTATCCCAGGAGGGCTGCATGGGCAGAGACCACGTTCTCCAGTACAGCAAGTGGGATTATACTGGTGAGCTGACCTCCCAGAGGGGTATCAAGATGGTGGTAACAAAATAAGAAGCTACAAAATGAGATTTCAGAGTTGGCTTTGTAAAGCTTTGAGAAATAAATATTTTAACATACATAGGTTTTAATGTGATTTCATGGTTGATAAGCTCTTTCTCTGGAGAGCTGCAGTGACTGAAGCACTTGTGTTGATTAGCATTACTCTTAAATCTATCCTTACAGGCTGACCTTACAAAACACGTGATCCTAGAGTTAAAATCCCACTTTTTCTCTCCCACAGCCACGGGGCATATGTACTTAATGGTCTCTCTGAGAGAGACAGCATGCTTTTCCAGCTGGAGTGTGCTGAAGAGAGGGTTGCCAAACCACACCTCCTCACCAGCAGACCGACACATCACCCTGCGGTCCCCAGCCGTGGTCTCCCGGCCATCCCCGCTCCGGATGCTGAGCAGGGACCCAGCCTCCCGCCAGGCATGAGGGGAGGCACGTTTCTACCTTGCCCTCCTGTGCCAAGCACCTGTGCTTTGCGAGGCAGGACATGGCTGCAGCTTCTACTGAACCCGAGGTGAGCATGTCATGGCTTGGGAGAGACCACAAGTGCAACTCCAAGCCCAGAAATGCTATGGGAAATATTTGTCCTATTATCTCATTGCTAACTAATGTCATTCATTTCAAGCAGGAGAACTTCAAAACAGCCCTGCAGCAGGCGCCTCCCACGGCTCCCTTGGAAAATGCAAATGTGTTCTTCCCAGATGCATTTCTGAAATTCCTACATATTTTCAAAGACATTCCTGATCTAATGTTCCAAGAGATGACAGTGCAGTAATGTAGCAATTACAGCTTTAACGGTATGGGTAAAAGCCATTCAGCTTTGCAGGGAGAATTTATCGTATTTAACAGTTTAGTTAACTTATCCGCCTTGAGCCTGTTTCATTGCACGAGATTCCTCCCCCTGCCTTGCCCACTCACACTCATCTCCCCCCTCCCTATCTCCACCTGTGAGAATTCTCCACTGAAACTCCCAGAAATTCAAGTCAGACTAGAGCTGTTTGACACAGGGAAAACTACCAAGCATTTATCCCCAGCCATCCAAAACACAGACAGCTTCTCTGCAGTGCAGAGACAAGAAAATGGACACACGAACAGCTAGTGATGTTATTAGGAGAGCTTTGAAGTTACAGCAGACTTCTTGCCTTTCTAGATTGGCAAACTTGGAAAAAACTACACATGCTTTGTGGATTGTGCAGTCAGCCTAACCAGATTCTTGTATCAGCATGGTTTGAATGCAACATTCAGTACCACATTTTTCTGTCAAGGCTGCCCTCTCCCAGAGAGGCTTCGTGGAACTGTGTTTCTTGCAAGCACCTAAATGTAATGCTGGGCCGTTTGCATTGGGTGGGCAGATGGGCTGGTGTCTTATCCACATCCTCACAGAGCTCAGGGAAATCCTCTTTTCCTTGCACAACAATCCAAGAAAACTATATCACTGTAAGGCACCTTTGTGCATTTTGGAGAGGTTCACATGCTGCCTAAGTAGATCCAGTTAGAACCCACTAAAGCATGCTTCCCTCACAAAGCAGACTTCTCAGGAATATAACAGCATAGTTGCTCTCAAAGAACCCCAAGTTAGCTGCTCCTCTTCTTCATTAGCTCGGTAGTTGCCAAGAGGGGAATTTGAGATTGAGACTGATCCTGCCCACTGCAGTGGGCATCTGCACAGCCAGCAAAACAAGACCCAAGCTACTTAGCAATTTACAGTGGAGGCTCTTTGTATTTAACATCCCTTGGCATTCCAGTCCTTTGATGTTTACTTTCTTTTCCTTCTTTTCCAGCCTACAAGAGGAAGCAAAATATTTTAGGCAGAGACCACGCCATCCCTGCTCGGCCTCAGACAGATACACTCCTTGCTCTAGACACATATATATGCCAGATGATGAGGCTCTCTCCAAACCAGCCCATACTCCACTTTTGCCACCACTGTTCTTGCCCATCTCTGCTGGGATGCTCACAGGAGTTCTCCTTAGAGCTTGCCTGACCAAATAAACTCTCTAAGTGAAGGTTTTTGCGTGTCTGGCCCTTCTGGACTGAAAGGGGCTCAGCCACATCTCTGAATCTCAGGCAAGCAATATGGTGCCCCTAGGGGTGGGCTGATGGCTACTGGAGCCACAAAAGAGTTAACCTCTAACACATGCTATATCCCGAGAGAGGAGATAAGCATGTGTCAAACTGGCAGCACTCTGACCTCAGGGCGGCAGGGGAGTGGGGGGGGGGATGGAAAAACTTCAAGCAACATTAAAAAAAAAGTATCTGAACGTCTCACTATAACGTATCTCCTCCTAAATAAACATGCTAAAAAAATCTCCCCACAAAACCTGTCTCGCAGAACTTTAATGTCATGCCTCAAAATACATGCAAATGCTGGCATACGAAGATATCATATCGATTTGTTATTTTAGTGCAGTCTCTTTCTCTATTTAACAGCTCCACTAGACAGAATATAAACGTCACATTTTACAATAAAACCCTCCACACATTTTGGAAATAACTCATAAAATAACAAACTGATTTTGTTGTGATGAGTTCTGCACATAAGCCATACAAAATCTATCTGAATAATTTTAAAGCACTGTTCTAGAGTGTTTTAAGACCAAAAAGACCAAGTTTAATATTTTGCATTTATGAGAAAACTGCCATTAAAATAGAAATGTAGCTCAGTAGATTTACTAGGCTTATAAGAAACACAGAATTCCCAAGCCTAAATCACTTAAGGCAAAGCATTATAAGATAAGGCTAAATCAGAAGAAGAATGAAACAGCAAGGCGGCTGACTGATATCAGTGAATTTAGTTAGGAACACAGCTTCAGTTAGGAGAAGATGAAGAAAATAAAGAGGAATTAATCTTTCTGGCAGCAAACCTAAAATTCTGGCACAGCAAATAATCTTATTGTGGTCTAGCTGAGGGAAAGGCCAGTGTCAAACCCGGCCACAGTAACCCCCACCCTTCAGCGATGAGCCCAGAGATGACAGAGCGCCTGCGCATTACAGCGATGCTGCTGCATTCTCCTGGGGGATTTCACAACAGACAGCAGTGCCTGTTCCACAGCCATGCAGAAACATCAGACCTCCTCCCTCCTTCAAAGCAGGCAGCCACAGCCTCAGCTCTGGGGAAGCACAAGGGCAAGAGGGGCTAGAGCTGTACCCTCCAATCTCACCCACTACTGTCTTCAAAGAGGCTCCCAACAGGGACAGCAGACCCAGCTGCCTCCCTTCTGCAGGTGGAGAACAGCAGCACCCAGAGCCTGCAGAGAAGGGAGCCTCAGACCCCTGCTGAAACCAGCCAGTGCCAGCCCCACAGCTGGGTGGTATAATTTCAGTACAAGCTCCATTCTTACATCCATTGTGGGTGCAACCATGTTAGCATGGAAACCTGGATTCTCAAAGTGGAGGAGGAATATATTTCTTGGCTAAAACCAAACTGCATTAGTGCAAATCACTTAAGGTACATGAAAAGCTGGTTCAAAGCTTGTACTTTACAATAATCTGCCCTTTCTGGCAGGCAGCACCATGGCATACAGCACAATTAAAACTCGGACAAACCCTAATTCCCTAGAGATCCATGAGATTTATGTGGTTTTTTTTCTTGTCCAGTTTCTGAGTTTGAGGTTCCCTTTCTTTGCAAGTGTTTCTTCTACATCCGCAAGGATAGACATTTGATTCCCTAAAAACCCCTCCAAGTTAGAAGGCAAGTCTCTCACATCATCATCTTATTTTGAGCTAGGGTTTTAAAGGAAGTACCAAATATCACGAGACTTACGACAAAAACCACAAGTCAGCAGCACTCTCTGAAAGCTTCCTTTCCCCCTTACTGCCAAGATCAGCTTTGATGTCTCAGTTATTTCCATCTGACTGTATCTGTTACTGTGAATATGTATTTACCATACAATAAAGCATCACAAGGTTTATGCACAAATCCCAGAGCAAATCACCATCTAATAGGAATTGACACTCTCACTCAGCTTTCCAAAACCAACAATAGCAGCTGGCTTGATCAGGACATCTAAAAAGAATTAAATGGGGAAGCAGGCTGAGAGAGGGAAGGAATAAAAAAAAGACAGAATTATACATCTCAGAGAGCTTTGTGAAAGAAAGCAGGAACTCCTCTCTGTGTTATGCATGGGGAAGCCAAGGTACAGGCAAACCACAGTGGCACATTCTGCAGCAGAGCTGGCCGTGGAGGCAGACCTGGACCTCCTGACCAGCAGCCCAGCAACATGGATGTGCGCAGCCCCACCACCCTCTCCAAAGAAAATGAAACGTTCATCTCTCACTAGAGCACGTGTTTAGGACAGGAAAGCACATATCTTGTTTCCTTACCAGAATCGGTATCATGAGCATCTGGGAGACTGAGATGCAGTCCATTATGCTTTTTGATTACTGGTGCTTCAGTCACACTACTTCCTTTCTCAGAGCCACTGTAAAGAAACAAAATTGTGTTACCTGGACACCTCTCAGTGGAGGAACATTCCTCTCAAAGCAGGCAATACTTTAGCTACCATGGGAAATGAAAAATCCAGGTTTCCAGTTGTGAGAAACCAGCTTATTGAATGTATTAACACCTGCCCTACTGCCAGCGGACAGCAAGCTCAGAGACTGCCCAGCAGGGGCTCCAGGGCACGCGCTGGTATTTAGTTTACTTGCCTATAGGGAGTCTTTGCAAACCACTGGACAAGAAACGTGTTGGCAGCTAGAAGTCAGACCAGAGGAGGCCCACTAGCAGACCCACACCCAGCAAGAACCATCATCTCTTGGGCTTGTCTGAAGAATAATTTGTTCACAGGTCTACTGTGCTGATCCTTTTGAAATAGACCAATTACCACATTCCACCTGGGTGCTAATTTATTCATTTTTTCATTTCAAAAGGCTTATTTTCTCCCCTTCCACCTTTCTTCTGTTCAAAAAGAGGAGGAAGATAAAAGCTACCACATAGCACTGCTTTATGAAACAGGGAACCTCTGGTCTGTTCTTCTACTAGACGTCTGTTCTAACAGGAGAGGCCTTACAAAGAGAAACTCACCAAAAAAATCATGTGCCTAACAAAAAATCACTTAACACTGATCTCCTGAGCCTTCCTGTCACCACATAGTCTGCCATCCCCCAAGGATCAGTGGTGATGATATCTCCTCTCATCATCCATTAAGGGACAAAATACCAAAAGGAAAAGTGACTGCCCTGGCTACTTTTTCTGGCTCACTTCCAAGCCTGCAGCTCAGCCTTTGGACAATATTCCTTCCAGGAAGCAAGCTGTCAGAGAGACATGATTGGTGTGGATGCCCCCATTTTTCTCTCTGGTAAGTCCTTTGGTAGAGATTGCACAGAATTCCCTTGAATTTGCATTAATCTAGCAGAAGAATTAGTTTGGGACTGCTATTTGGTTTCAAACACAATTATTCTGTTATCACAGAAAACAACAGCAAAAGATAAACCAAGTCTTGTCCTTCCCAGCTAACAACCTAAGACTGAAAGCCACTTACTGTCATTCATCATAACAGCAATCATATTTACAACAGCTAAATAACCTTTTACTTGGGCCTTGGGATCAAACATAACGGTTTCTGTTAACGCATTCTGAATTCTTAGGCACTGGACTGCACCAATCTCTGTCCTTGAATGGGCCTCCCTTGTCTTCCATACTGGTTTCCACACTGATAACTCATTTGAGACTATCATTTAGGGACAGATAGAAGGGAAAATCAGATTATCTGTCCTATGCCTCAACCTTACCTAGACAGGACTGACCCAAATGTAAGTGCCCTGGCCAGGAGCTGCTGATGAAACTGTAGGGGTCGCTCTGTCTTACTCCTGTATATGCAGGAATAAGGCAGCTGCACTTCCAAATATTACTGCCATGAGGCGAGTGCTGCCTTAATGCGGCAGCCATCACCATGGAATCACTGTTCAGGCACATGCTGAAACACTGGCTAATACTCTTTACTACTACTCTAAGGACAGGTGAAGAGATTGGAAAATCCCAGGCCGAAAACCCAGTATAACACATTGTGCAAAACAGCCACTCCCAATGGCTTTGTTATCCCTGAGAAGGGCTGATAATTAACTACCCTTTAAAAGCTGCAGTACAAAACCTTCAGCCAAGAAAGCTTTTCCATGCCCCATGGAAGGGATAGTAGCCAGATGATTTGCTTTCTACATACAGCATTGGAAAGGCTGACAGCAGGACAGCAGGACATCTACTGCCCATGTTTTTGAAACATAGTTGAGACAGTGCAAGTGCAAAAAACGATGACAAAAATGCTGAGCGGGAACACTTGATTGTGAGACTGCAGAGGCACTGGTTTGTCAGAGAGAAGACAGGAGGAGACTTGAATAGGGCATATGAATAGCTGCTGTGGATAAAACATTTGGCCCTGAAAGACTTTTTAGTCTGTCAGAGTCACAGTAAGATTGCAAAGCCAGGAAACAGGCCAGACAAATGCCACTAAAGTGCCATTTGATTGTGTAGGCAATTATCTACTGATTGAACTGGTAAAGAGTACTGGGTGCAACAGCTCTCAACTCTGTTTAAATACAACCTTCTCTTTTGCAAGAGGCCCTAAAAAATGTCTTTGTCCAAGTCTCACTGATAAGAATTCCCCTTAAGTTCCTTCGCAAGCCCTACCCAGAATACTTTACATTTTTGTTAGCTGATACTGCTGCAATTTGCTTAATACAAGGGGCTTCCTGGGTCACTGAATCCAGTCTAAAACTGCAGGTACCAAGCTGATTCTTGTCACCTTTCAAGTAGTATATCCCAATAAAAAAAATACTTTATGATGTGTTTTTTGAGAAAGAAAGAAAAAAAGCTCCGCTGCTGGGAATAGCAGTGAAATACACATTAGAGTTCCTAAAAGCAAAAGCAAAGCAATTTGTTTTGTTTAGGCTTCTATGGCTAAAGCTTATCAAAAGCCTCTAAGGCTATCACGTCTTGGATTTTTAAGTATAAGAGCCAAAGCACAGCTTGGGATCCAAATGCAGTCCAAATGGCTGAACTAGTTATTTGTCTGTTTTCCAATGTACTCTCTACAGTCGCAGGCTTGCAGCCCCCCCTTGCAAGAGTAAATCTTCCTCAGTCATAATTGTTCGGTGTGGATTTGATCAGCTTCATGAGGACTACTCATGGGTATAAAGATTATTAATGTGAGAGGTACACAATTGAATCCTCAGCTAAAGATACTAAGGCCTAAGGAAATCAATGATTCAAGTCTGTAAGAGACCACTGCTGCTACGTAAATATCTTGATTTTTGTTTGGTTTGCTGCTCATTAGCTAAATCAACAAGACTTACTAATAACCCCTCAAGGACGACTTGTACATAGATATGCACCATTCTGTAAATATACTTCTGGTGTTCATAAAGCTTATGCAAATGCATACAGAAATTGGGGAACAACTCAAGCTACATCACCCTGCTGTCTTGACTGCTGCCATCAAGCATGTTGTCCTTCTCATCAAACACAACCCCTGTGGACATTATGGGCGAGGGATCATGGTATAACATTCCTCAGAAACTGTACACTGGTACCTTGACTAGGGCAATATCCAAGGGGTGTGGGAAGGAAGAAAACCCAACTCATTATCTTCCACACTTTCTAGACTTTACCTTTCAGTCGGGCAGCAGATGAAAAGGAGGAAACAGGGAACATAGCATTGTGTCAGTGCAGATTTACTAGGACAAGAGAAGGGAGAAATATGCTACATCCTTCCCTTCTTTCCTTGCCCAGTTAGCACCAGGCTGTGCAATCAGCGTGCAACTACAGCATATGAGTTTGGCAGTGTGCCTTTCCTTGGCTTACTCACTTCAGGACTGTGTCACCCCCACACATTCCTGGGTGGTGCCAACTACTGCAGACTGTGAACAATAGCTGATGAAAGCTCAGCACTACTGGGGAAAAAGAAAATCTGCCCTCCATTCTGGACATCCAAATATGGATAGAGATGTTTAGACATTTGGATCAGAAACTCGTGGTTCAAACGGCTTCTTCAATATTAAAATATTAAGGTTTTGGGTTTGTTGTTTTTTATTTTTTTTAATAATGGTTATTAAAATCTTCCCTTTTTTTTAATATCACTGCTAGAAATATTACTTATCTTTTAAACAGTACTGCTTATCAATCTTTCTGCAAAATAACTCAAGTATCTAGAAAATTAAAAATGTAACTGCATTGCCAGTAACAAATCTGAACTTGCTACAGTGGAGAAAGCCTACCTGTGCTGTAAAACATTGTATACCATCTGCCACATCTGCAACATACGTCTGCATGTCACCAGAGCCTCTTCCGGTCCTTTATGTATCCATTCCAGTTTTACTTTGGTGAAGAGTAAACTGCAAGATGAAAAAGAATAACTCCTGTTTTATTGGCATCTCATAAAAGTAGAGAATCGGTATCACTCCGGCGAGATCCTGGCAGGAAGCATTTTTACTTGCTTTGTACGTGCAGCAATAAAAGAAAACACCGTAGCACAAAACATTTCATTTGGCTCAACTTTGATTCCCCACAAGGAGATGAGAGGATTAACAATATTCCTCAGCTGCAGTCAAACTTGCGTCACAAAGCTGGCAGGACAGTGTTAAAAGCAAAGCACTGCAAAGCTAACAAGGTGAAACATATACTGAATCTCATTTTATTTTGGACAGTATTAAAAACAGAAAAGAATTGCCGTAATACATATGCCCAGGCTGTTTTCTTAGTCTGGCATCTTCTTATAGCACTGGCTTATATAATAAATTTCAGACAAAAACCCCAGCACATTTAACATACACAGATAATTATGTAATGCCTCACAGGAAGGAAACGCTTTTCCTTAACCCCAGCTGGCAATCATCTCATGCCCCTAGGCAAGACAGCTGATAGCCTTGTACATTCTTGTTCTAGGTGGTGTAACTGCTGCTACTATTCTTATACCTAGAGAAGACGTACTTGCACAGACCACTGGAATTCAGCAGAATTGGGTCACGCAGAGGTTAGAAGACAGATTTGGCAATGACACAACCTACCACTTGCTGCCAGCATGGCTTTTAACATGATCCTTCACTACACCCATTTGATTTCAATTGTGAAGATGATTTAATTGATTTCTTTTATATTAATGCAAATGTACTTTTCTGCTTTAAATGTTTTCATAAAGTCCAGTATCAACACAATTTTAATTCACTTGATATGGCTAGCAATTAATACACTGGAAGCACATATGTGTACATACATGCATAGAACAACAACAGCTGAATGTTAAAAATCCTAAAAAACATCCTAAAAGTTTTGTGAATGTGGCCTGCAGGCTCCTGAGGAATCCAAACTACTTCAGAAAGAGACAAGAGCAACTGCATATACGATGTTAGAGAAGAATTTGCAGCTGAGTAGGAGATCCTTCACTTGGAATAATTAGAAATCTATTGCCAAGACTGTGTGGTGCATATCTACAGGAATGTGCTAAAATGGCAGTTCCTTTTGGCACTAACAAACATTAGGGTGGGCATTTGTGTTTCGGGTTTCTTGTTTGGTTGGTTGGTTTTTCTCTGGGGGGTGGGGATGGCAGTGACCAAAATGCAGCCCAAATGTATCAACTGCCATTGTGAAATCTGCTCATGGCTGCTGCTACAATTTGACCTCCTAGAGCACACATTCAACTAAATTCCTCAGGTACACACTTTGACTAGGAAAAGAAGATCAAGAATCATAATCAAGGGAATTTGTCTTTGCCCTTTACTATTTTATATCCCTAATCTAAATCTTTCATTTTCTTGTTACTGATGTGAGCAAAACAAATACTGATAAAAACATCATCTGCTCTTAGAGATGCTGACCCCCTAACTGAGAGGAAATACCTTTAAGATTCAGGTATTTGAGGCTGATACACAGACTGATCAAAATTTTTCAGGGGCAAAAATGTAACAGTAGATGCAATAAAAACGAGGCTGAATTCAAAGGAGTGGTTAGCAATGAAACTGGCCAGTGGTGCCTGCTGCTCTGTATCCCTAGTGAACTGGGCGTATAAGAACAGAGCTTGTTTCAATACAACAGAATATAGAATCAATCACCTGGGTACAAGGAATACATATCACACTAGAAAGATGGGAAGTTACACCCTGGAGTGCAATGGTATTACAAAAGACATGAAGTTCCTGAGCATCAGTGCAGTTAAGAGGTCAAACAACCCCTAGCATCCATATACAGAAGTGCAATCAGGTAGGAGCTGGAAAACATGGCTATTCTTCATCATCGCATCCACAAGACACTTATTACAATCCTGTTTCTAGTTCTTGCTCTTTGATTCCAGAAGATGACTAAAAACAGGATATGGTTCAGAAAATGGTTATGCAAGTGATCTGAGGGCTAGAAAAATGTATTTCATCAGAGGCTTGAGAAGCTCAGTTTATTTGGTTTAACCAAGAAGCAGCAAAGAAATTATTTTGCCCCAGCCTGCAAGCACCTACATGGAGAAGTCTCTCATTGTGAATCTTTGATGTAAAAGAAAAGATACAGAAACTATAAGAATTTGTTGGAAGCTGAAACTAGTCAAATGGAAATTTCTAAGTAAATGCATTCACATAACTATCAAGGAAAATAATCTTTGCAGCAACTACCTTGTGTGCACAGTAAATTCCGTAGTCATTAAAGCCTTTTCAGCAAGGCAGGATAACATCTGGAAAGCAATGGTAGCGTGCAAATAGAAGCTGTGGGTTTGATGCATAGGCTCATGAGTGAGTTTCTTTGGGCTGCGCTGTGCAGAGGGGTGAGACTACATCAGCTTCCTCTGGAAGTTACTCTATTAAAAATACTCTTCTAGTCCCAGGAGCAACCACTTTGAACAATCTATGCTATTTTAAGCATGCACACTAATTTTTAAACTGCTACAAACTTTCAAAATGAAAGACCTTCTAAAGCACTGCAAGCCCTCCTTGCAGCAGAAGAACAGCGGTCAGGGAGACCAAGCCCTAGAGACCAGCTGTATTACATCCCAGAATAACGCCACACTTTTCAACATCGTAAGATACCATGCAGTATTAATTAAACAGAAGAATCTATTAACAGTCAAACTCCTGGACAGGAGGGTTATATTAAAGGCTCCTTCTCCTTTTCACATTAGTAGGGACATAGATGGCTTATCAGCAGGCAAATAAAATCACTATGAAATATATTTATGCACTGCAGTTAAGCATTAAAAAGACAAAGCAAGCATTTCATCACTCTGCTGTTTACTGCTCACAGTGAGTATATGTCAACTGCTCTGGATGAAGACACAATGTTGTATCTCAGGAGAGAAAACAACTAATGAAACTGGGGAAAAAACCAAGTCTCTCACAAAAACATAATGAAGCCTCAGCAAAATACTATCGCAAGTCATAAGGCACGGGCATGCTACAGCATCTTGGAGATACCATGCTCTACTAGCTGTTGAGGCAATTAACTTTGGGAATAGTGTTATCCGTGTTATTGTGCAGTCTTATAGTGAACCAAACCAAAAGACAAATGGGAAGAATGTAAGCAGCAAAAGGAATCAAACCATACCAATGGCAGTAGTAAACAATGCAATTAAGCATGATAACTAAAAGGTGGAAATACAATGAGGGTATCAGGCTGCATGTGCTATATGCTGTTAGTATTTCTCAGTTTATAATAAGCGTTTTAACAGTGAAACCAGATAAGTAAATACACAGAGGTAAATAACACTGAAGTAGTATCACTTATCTCAAGCTTATAATTTTATTACTGAGCTAGCACTCTTGCTACACATAAATCTAATAAGTATTGTGTCCTATCAGTGTCTGTGCACAATTTCAGGGGCATAAATAAATATTACTTATGCACAGATCTCACCTTATTGTATTTTCTTAATATCATTGTACATTTGTATGATGCTTGTAGTATTAAGCAGTGTAGACTTTTAAAAAGATTCAACATATAAAAATAGCCCCAAGATTATCAATATAGTCATTGGTAATTCTATTAACTTGTGAATATGAAAACAGATTTGGGCTAAAGCAAGTATCTAAATTGCTACTACATAAGCAATGGAAAACAGAGCAAAAAAATCCACAAATCATTCTTATAATGTGTATGATTTCAGGGACAGCAAGAATGGAAAATAACCAGTACTTAGTCTTGATACAAGACTCTAAGCTCCCTCTCAGAAGAGGTTTTCTTTTGTGGTGTATGTGGACAGTATGCAAAGGCTTTTATTCTCTGATGTAACATCAGGCTACTGCCGCAAGCAAACACACCCATCTATCACTATCACATTAACTCTGGCAAACTAAAATCCATATACAGTCGAATTTGGTGAGACCTGAAGCTCTGAAAATTTAAAATTAGGTTTCCCAAATATCAAAACTTCAATAGTATAAATTACCATATCACTTTGATTTGCCACGCCTTGACAAAAAAGGTAGACTGGAATCCTGGAGGACCTACAAGAATTTTCAGAAGCAGGCAAGCTACTTTGGTTGATTTCAGAACGCATTCAACATTTTTCTTCATAAAGACTGATTTCAGTTGCTTATACTCATGATGTCTCAAGGCCTGGGCAAATACAGCTATCTAGCACTTCCTAGAGTCTTCTAATCCTACATGGCTAAATGCTCAGCCTTTAAATTCTTTAGTATTACCCATGAAGAAAAGAGGCAATTCTTTCCCATCCCTGACAGTTTAATTACTGAGGTTTAATAGCTAATATTTATTATCAGAAGATCTCACAAGTGCATATGGTACACTATAAATGCTTATGAGCACATCTGTAGAAGTTGTAAGTTGCTATGTATAGCAATGACCAACTGACGACTTTTTGGATGCTCTAGGACTCTATAAGATTTATTAATCAGTTAATTACTGGGACTTTTAAAACCTGCTTTAAAATAGAGTTCTTAGTATCAAATGTAGCCCTTGTACTACACATTTATACAGCATCACAGTGGGATCTGTGTCTTATCACTTGACAAGCAATAAATAATGCCAGTACTATAACAAACAATAACACCTTCCACTCATTTCAAGGCTGAGAGACTAAATTAGGGCTAATTAGTACTATGTAGTTATTTTTCTATATATTTTGCCATTCACTGTCTGCTTAAAAGCCCTCCAGTTTTTCAGAGCTTGTCAGCATCTTCTCAAAGATCTACATGTCTTCGAGCTTTACCAGATCAGTGCTGTCATTCCTCAAAGTCTTTCATTATTTACCCAGATTTGTCTACCTACACACACAGCTGCTGGGTTATTTTGGATTTTGAATGCAAAACAAACCACCAAAACATGCAGCAGTGTATCTTAATTCACCAGCCAATTGCGTACATTAGCATGAAGGTACTGACCTTCTCCAGCTCATATGCGTACTTTGTTCCTCTCTTTTATTAAAGGACGGGATGCATGTGACTGCTTGTTTGCACAGACATTTGCCAGGAGATGGAAACCAGTGACAGCCCCAGGAGCAGCAAACACAATTCGAGTGCCAGGTTGACAGGGTGTGGAGCCTCAAAGTGCCACTGGACAGCAGAGAGCAGCTCACCCTACTACCTGTCTGAAATCCAGACACATTATTCCACACCAGCTCCAGTGAAAAGCAGAGGACTCAAGCATGCCCTCTGAGGAACTGCAAGGCATGGATTCAAACCCCCAGCACTCTGATCACTAACTCTTGAATCAGTTTCTTCTCCTTTAAGGTAATGGATACAAAAGGAGGATACAGGTGAATACAGGACACAAACTGATCTAAAAGAGCTGGAAAAGAGGATGAAAGAGACCAGAAAAATGATCAAAGTTTTGGAATGCTTTTGATATATAGAGATAGTAAACAGACTTCTCAGCCTGAAAAAGAGGCTGACAGAAGAGATGACAGATTTATAAAATCATTAATAGCATGAAGATCAGGAAGTCAAAGCAATCTGTGCTGTTTCAATGAAAGAAGGAATATCCAATAAAGCAATCAAACAGTGGATTTAAAATGAGCAAATGAAGTGCTTTTTCATACAACACAAAAGTAAAGTGCAAAACTCATTGCTGCAGGATGTTCTGGAGCAGACACAAATATGTTCAAAAAGGGATTAGATAAATTCACAGATGACAGGCCCATCAGGGGCACTAAAGACAATCTAATTCAACCTCTGGCTCCAAAAGCCTCTGAACCAATCTGCTGACAGAAGCAGGGATCACATATGAGGGATAGGATCATCCTACTGCTAAGTTTCTATACACTTTTCCCTGTGCATTCACCAGGCGCCCTGCTGAAGCCAGACAAGCCCTTAGTTTGATCAAGAATGGCCGCTCTTACATTTTGATACAGCAGGAAAGTGACTGCACCCCATGTTCTTTTCATAACCCAGATTGTCTAGTCTTGTTTTATCTGCCAGTGGAACTGTAGTATCTTCACAGAAAATCAGTTGCTCAGTTTCCCAGTTACTGAGTTTAGCTTCAGTGGTGAGTCACCTACACAAGCCAATTAGATAATGGATACTCTTTCACCATAACTGTTATGGTTTCATTAACTTTCCTACACCACCTGCTAATGCCCTAGTCAAATTATCAACAAGAAAAAAAAGAGGCAAAATTGGGGAGCTGCTTTTAATCTCCTGTATTTTTGTTGATAATATCAACATCAAAGTTGCTGTCTTCTCAAATAACTCTGTGCTTCTTGCAGTCTCCTGACATTTAAGGGCACATTCTCTAGCTAAATTAATGCCAGCAACTCTGACTGCAACCTCCTTTTATAACTTCATGCTGTGCCATGTTATCTATCACTTTCCCAACAAAAATAAATTGATCATATACTTTTACAGACATACAGTCCTAATTTTTATGGCTCCCTGCCCATTTAAACCCCCAATATGAACAAAAAAATAAAAACAAGACATCTGTCACCATGCCCAAAGAATTACTGACTTCATCTTCCTAGCGCAGGGAAACTAGCAGACTCAGAGCTGCCATCTCCTCCTTTGTGAGAACACCCCACTCAGAGACCAGTCCTGCACGACAACAGCAATTCGGCTCATGTTGCTCCACAAACTATGACTGCCACAGCACAGCGTGAAAACAACTTCCAGGGTGGTAGATTCCAGGCTGTTTAGAAGTTAACACAATGGAGACAATTTGCTAGCCTTAGCCTGGTGGCAAAACGCACCTAGAAGGTTCTTGCTTATAGAGAAGGAGGGAAACACAAGAAGAGGTGATCAGGAAAGCCAAGATCGCAGCTGAAACTGCAGGAGACTGCAAAGCAAAACCAAGGGAGCAGCCACTAGCATGGCTCAAGCTCTGGATATTTTTTCCTGGACTGCCTCCTCCTGCAAGCTGCAGCTTGCACCTGATGGCAGAAGGGCCTTGTGTCTGTCAGGTGAAGGTCCTGCTCATGGACTATGTTGCATTACTCTGCACAGACCCAAATGCCTCTTCCCAAGACAAATACGTCTGCAGCCAGTCCAGCAACCTCATGCACTTATTTCAGCATTCAGGTCCATCAGATTAACTTCTGATACAGAGAGCAAATATGATACTATGAATATTTATGTGGTCCATTCAGAAAGTGCCCCTTGCATCAAAAGGGGGTCTTCTAACAAACCTCCTTTATCTGCTAAACCCAGGCTGGTTGTCACTTGAAGGAAAAACAATAATTAACTAATAGTCTGGAAAAAGCAAGCTGATTTGCTTGGAAAGAAAAAAATAAAAGACACTGAAATTCCTCTTTATCTTCACTTGTCTTCAGTATCAAGCCATATCTAGTCATACCCAAGAAAAGAAGGCACAAAAAAGAGTGATAAGCATTATCATCTGTGTTCCTTTTACTTAAGTCATTACTTTTGAATCCCAGACTTGTGGTATTTTGCTTTTTATTAAGAATGTAGGAAGCAAATTATTAGCAGAGCTGATAAAAACACTTGTCTCACCCTGTTACATAGGATCCTTTGGGTGATACACCTGAAAAGAGTTTTTATCCTCCTCTCACCCTGATGAGGAATTGCCAATAAAACAATTTTGTACTATCACGAATCATATGTATTTCAGTCCATATCTTGCCTGAATAAACACAAAAATAATTTTCAGTTTTAAGTTCTACAGCAAAACCTGGAAAGAAGTTCCCAGGTTTGCTATGAAGTGTGTTTACATCAAATTTTTATTTGCAGTATAAAAATAGGTGCCCTTTGTAAGAACAGTGTATTAAATTTTCCCTTGTAACACTTCAGAAGATGTTAAACTGAGGTTTATTCTGCAAGTCCCCCCCAGCCCTGTTTTGTGAATTTTTTCTTCTCTGACAGACTCCATCTACATGGAATATTCCCCATTGTGCTGGACACTGATATGAACACATTTGGAAACCAGGGCCAGGTCTCGGGCATTCAAGGCTAGGAGCTTAGAGGTCCAGCTCCTATTTAATTTCAGTCATGAATTCAGTAGGAGTTCAGTGCATAGCTTCTCCATCCAGCAGATCCAAGCCCTCACACTTAAACTCAGGTGACTCTGTGGTGCAGAATCTCATTTGTGGGTGGCAACAGACACCTACGTGGCAATATGCAAATGTCAGTGGGATCTCAGAGGTGTTCTGGGAACATGGTCCACTGTATTTCACCCATGGGGGCAGCATGGCAAATATCCTATGGCTTGGGCTGGGGACCTGGGAGAGCCAGGCTCCACGCCTTGCTCTCTCTCATGGCTTCTTGGCCAGTTTTGGGCAAGTCAATCCAGGCCGCTGTGCTTTAACTCTTCCAAATGCAGAGCAGATAACGGGAATGACCTTTGCAAAGCATTCGGAGAACTAGGTCCTTCATCATCGCCTGCCCCATATCCTTTACATTTAATCTCTTAATACGGGCACTCTCAACTTCAGAGTTATTTGTGGACAGGAAGGAAAGCAGGCTGAGTTCCTCTGTAACTGACATCACTTTTAAAACATTTTCTCATCAGCTGGGCCTGGTTCTCCAGAATTTCATCAGATGTGCTCCCTGAATAAATTCAGCCAGCCCTGATTAAATTCATTTGGAAGGGCAGAGCAGAGAACTATCATGCTGCCACAACCACTGGAATAACTCTGATTTACAGAAATGAAAAATGAAACCAAGACTAGGGTCTCTGATTGCTGAGCAGAGATCCTCCCAGACAAGAAAAGAGCATTAACAGACTAAGCTGAATATTTAACATGCTGCCAATACTTCCTAGCCCCAAAGACTGCAGAACTGGATGCTTCACTTACACTTCTAAACTGTAGTATTTTTCATAAAAGCTTCTACTATGTGTATTTTAGGCCGCTTTTAGAGGAAAGGATACCAGGACTCTGGCTCATAAAGTAACACTCGACATCAACCTCCAAGTCACCTCAGTCTGCAACCAATAACATAGCTTCCTTCTGGAAATGTATGTCTGAATCCTGATCCACGTATTTAAAACAGAGTGAAATACCTCCTAATGCACCTAGTGTCAAGGTAATAAAAAGTGATAGCATACTCTTATTATGGATGTATAAATTATGCAGCAAAATACAGTAAAGCAGTGCCCCATAAAGGATTAATAAAACATTTCTACCCAACTTGACGTATTTATGAAATCTTGCATGTTACCGATACTTCAAGCCAACACTGAAATTGCATCATACCCCCACTGTATTAGTAAATTAGAACCACACAAAATTCGGCTTTGCTATAAAAACAATAGGCAGAAAATAAGCTTTTCTTTTTCAAACTGCATTATGCAATCTTGGTAAATAGACCTCACCCTTTTTATGGTCCTAATCTGGAGCAATATAATTTATGCCACCTTGGCACTACTACAGTAATGCACTTATAAGAAGTCTTCATCTTTAAGCATGAGTCCTGCTGAAGTCAACAAGAAGCCAATTATTCCTCTCCTTAAAACTTAGCATGTGCTTAAGGACCTCGGTAGATCCAGCTCTTTATGGAGGAGAATGTTCTATGAGATTCTCTCCTAAGTGCTTAACTTTGCAGAGGACAAAGTATTAACAGAAGTAACACAAGAAGGGCCAGAGTTTGCCGATATTTAGCATGCACTGACTGCACGTCTCAGAAGAGCTGAAAAAGGTGGAAATCAGTATGTCAAACACCACTGAATTTCACTATAGAATGCTGGTTCTGGGGCACATGTGGGCATGTTTCAACCTAGTTTCTGGCTAAGACAACCCACCATATACTTATGACAGTTCAGAGGCAGTGCTTTTTACAAGATGAGCTTGTTCTGCAAGATATGAAGGAGCAGGTTTACATGCCAGCCTGAAAAAATATAGTGAAACACATGGTTAAAAGGTAAAAGAAGTGACAGAAATGAAGACAGACAAAAACTCCTTCATTTCTGAAAAAAACCAAACCCAACCCCAAAAACAACCTCCAAAAAAAACCCAAAACCCAAACAAAACCACAGTATCTAGAACAAACCTGTGTTAATTGCAGCCTATGTCAACACCAGCTGAACATGGTTAGTGCAGGAACAGCAGCAGGAAGACCCAAGAGCATGACCTTTAATGCAGAGCTAGGGACCAGTGTCCAGACTTGGGTCTGTATTTCAACATATGTGTTGAAGATCAGCTACTGCAGTTTCACTCAGTCCTCCACTGGCACAATTGAGCTAACCTAACAAAACCTGTGTTACCATTTGGCTCAACATAGTACACTGACTTAGAAAAACCAGGCAGACAGAACTGTATTCATGGTAGTGCTGGGTTGCATTTTCATCACAGACAGTGTTTTGAAGATGCATTAAATTTCCTTATAAAGTTCTTACTTTATAGTTCCTTTTCATTGTGTGTAAGGCTAATTGCAGGGTCAGGACTTGTAGCCCCTAATCCCTATGAGGTTTGAGACCATGTAGATCGGCTTTGGCAATGGTGCCACTTTTTGTCATGTTGTTGCCTCCCCCCCAGTAAAGATTCCCCACAGATCTCAGGCCAGACAGCTGAACTGATACTGTGATAGCTCTCCTAAACCATTACTCTGAGATAAAAATTCAGAATATAACCGTGAACAGCTAGGTTTGTTTCCAACTATTTTCTTCCTAATAATTTCCCAACTACACACATCAACTCAAGGACATTGCTGACTTACAGAACCCAGTTCCACAGCTTGCATCCTTGACTGCTATTCCAGTGTCAGGTTTTCCCAGCAGAAAGCTGTGCACAGTTCAGCTGAACATAATTCAGGATCTTGTAGGCTGTATATTAAATGTGAAGGTTTATCCCTCAGCTTTGCAGTAAATTTGAACTGCACTGTTGCAAGTATGACTCCAGCAGGTACAGCTCACACTGTACAAGTAAGCTGAGTCACTGCTCACGAGTAACAATCAGCAGTCTCAAACTGTCAGAGATACCTAACAAATTTCAATTAGAACTGCCAACAAAAAATAAAAGCCTTGAGAGAAAGGTGAGAAATATATACGCATGGTAGAAAAAAACCCCAAAAAAATCAACAAAACAAAACAAATGGAAAGTAAAAAGAGAATCCATGGCAGACTGAACCTAAAATCAGATTAATGGATTATTTTTCTGCAATATATTACACCCCAGTGTGACAGGTCTTCCAGATGTGCTGAGAGAAGATGACACAATATTATACATCTAAAGCAGTGCATATATGATTAAAGAAAATCCTTTGAGAAAACATGCATAGTAATTACATTTTAAGGATTCAAACATATTTGGCCTTCTTTCAATAACAGCCTGAGAAAAATACCTTAGTGTAAAACTGCAAATACAATTTAAAGGCTGGCTGGAATTAACCAGGTCTGACTGCTGAAAAACAGGTTTCATTTTACAGTGCAGTGCAGGTGACAGGATTACTGGTATTTGGTTTACTTTTGTGTTCTTCATCCACCCACAGAAGGTGGGGTTTTTTTGAGACACAGTCCAGCACTTAGCAACCACCAACCTTTACAAATTTTTATACAACAGTGCTTTTAAAACTGAACTCTGTTCCAAAATTTAGAGCTAACAGCTGTAATGCGACAGGTAAAAAGAACTAAACATTCAGGGTCTGATAGTGAGCTGAAGGCAGTCAGCTCTGTTCAACTGAAATGAATGGATTTTTGTCTTTTTAAACTAGCTGAGGATCTGGCACTCGAGCTTCAAGTCAGAAAAGCTCAGGCAGCTTTAACTCCCTAAAAATGAGCATGCATCAGATAAACATGGAAATGCAGTGCAGGGTCAGTGCAGTTTGATCAGCTTGTATGAGCTGACTCCCTACTTTATGCCCTTAAATAAACAATTCATTTGCAGAATTCAAGCCTTCCATACTTCCACAAGGATTCTGCAACTAAAAAAAAAGAAAGGAACAGAAGCGATGATGCATAATAGCAAGCCCCAGCCTTTCATAGAGGAGACGTCTGTGCTTTCCTTTCTTCCTTGTGGAGAGAAAGCCCATGCAGAAATGCCTGGTTTGCATGGGCTGCCAGTGCTGACCATGGAGCAGCCCTGCAGCACAGCAGCCAGAGGTCAAACTCTGCACCTCGGCATCTCAGCCAGGGAGAGGGACAGAAAGAGGCTGGACTAAACTCACTGAAATCTGAACACAATGAAATCTCCGTATTTATCCATATATAGTTTTACATATCCTGTTAACTCAGTGCAGAGCTCTCTGCAGAGTAAGAGATCGGAGCATACTAGGATAAATCAGAAGAGTATATTTATAATCTCTGCCTTCTGATAAGTTAGCAGCATGTACCAGTTTTTTCTTGAAGTACATCTGAAAGGGAAGAACAGATATCAGCCTAAAAGCATTAACAATATTATAACTGTTCGGTCTACCATTTACCACTAGGCATAAAAAACACTTTGCATTTATGTACGCCCTTATTTTCCCTCTTAAAAGGCCACCATGCAAACCAGCTGCAATTCAGAGCTCACAACCTAATTTCTGTTTCTTTTCTTTTCTAATATATCCAAAACACAGGTATAGTGTATTCACTATACATACCACACTGAGGGCATTGTATTTTCATTAATATGTCCATACCTTTCCTTAAGTACCTTACTGAAAGGATATCCAAAAGCCACTGTGCAGGACTCGGTACTCCAAGGCAACTGAAAGTGCTCGGGCTCTCTGCTGACCTAATTGACAGTTTTTCCTCCAGAAAGCTTAACAGAACCTGTCATTATGTATGTGATATATCCTACCATAATTAATTCCCTCAGGGAATGACATCCAGAGGAAGCATAGTTCAAATACATAGCACACACCAGAAATTTGACATTTTGAAACAGACTCCCAACACCAAGATGCATCTGTGGAAGAGCCGATATTTTTATTTTCCTTGGCTGTAGATACATGGGCATAAACTAAATCTTGTCATAAAAAGACTGGCTTAAAAACTGTTGAACCATACAGATAAAAACTGGTGTTCTTTGCTCTTGAACGGATTTGATTTAATTCATTAGAAATCCAGAAGGTGTTTAAAATTACCACGTGCCATTTAATATACGATGAAGTAACAGTTTCCTTCAGCCTTAGCGGAAAAGATTTAGAGTTGTAATCCTTTTTCAAATAATCACCCTGTTCATCAGGCTTCAGCACAAGATGACTCCAAGAAGAAGTGAAATGGCAAGAATGGCTATGAAAGCCTCAGTATATACACATACCAGGCTGAACGGCAATGAGAGCACTTTGCAAGTGTTCGTCAAGTTACAGGCCCAAATTGGGCTAAAATTAGAACTGAGAGGGAAGGGCAAGAGCATGTGAAAGTATCAAGTCCATCTGCCATATAAAAGGGTCTTTGAAGACAAAAATGTGGAAGGGTGGGTAGGTATGCTGACTGAACGAGGCAGCTATAGCAGTGAATTATTGCTTTCACACACACAACCTATGGTTTTGACTCAGCCATAAGTAGCTCTGTGTGGCTACCCAGGAAAGTGAAGCCACATGTAGGAAAGGGAAAGTAAGTGGCTGCCATAAAGAGCTAGGATAGCTTACTGCTACTCTGCCTCAGGAGGCTGGCACAAGTATCTCACTTGCACAATCCAGGACACTGCAACTGTATCCTTACTCAGGATAACTGCAGTGTTTCCTACCCACAGGTCAAGCATATCCTGCATGAGCTTGGCTGAATGATTCTTTCCAACAGAAAATGGCAACATAAAACCCAACATGCTGACGAAACAGTACTGCAAATTACATCCTTAAGGTCAATTCCTGTACAGAGTATTCAGGACAATAGTCAATAAACTTCTTGGACATCTCTTTCCTGGAGGCCCTAGAGACATTAGATTAAGCAGAAACATGTGAGTTGCAGTGCACTTTTAGCATAAATGAGACAGAAGGAATTAATTTGGAGAAACATCAGCTCTGCTGGAAGATGACAGATTCCTAATGCATCAGATTTGCAACTGCTCGTGGCATGACTGATTTTCTTCCCTGTGTTTTTTTTCCATTTTGTTCCTTATTTATAATGAGGTTCTACAGTAGTGACATTTGGCAGATTTGATAGAGATACCAGCTTTGCCATTAAATTTTCCCCAATTCCTTTCTCCTCCTGTTCTAGGCCAAGATCACAGCTCTATCTGTCAGGTCTCTCCAGGCTTAAGTTTATTTTTCATCTAATACCTGCCATTCAGTCAGTGTCAATGCAGAGCTTTTCATGTGATTCCAGCTACCCAAACAGTTTCATTTCTCCACTGAAAACCAAGTAATAATGTGATGTGCTTGATTGACCCAAATCTGCTGAAGTCTCCTTCAGTAATCCCTGCAGATCTATGTACTTCAGATTGCCATCTCTCCTGAGCAGTTTGCTGTTTCCAATGGATACAAATTCTGGTACTTATGTTCAGCACTACAACCAATGGACAACTGAAGCCTCAAGTACAAAAATACCACTTTTGCAAAGCCACTGCATCACAACCACCATAGAGCATATAATGCCCAAGCCCATAAAAGCTGCCATGGAGACACTATTTAAGTTGTAAAACACATCATCTACTTGGTTTGCTCCATGACACAGTTCTATAGGAGTTAACCCAGCAAAGACCACCCTGGGAAATAGATTAAACCACTGAAACGTTTTTCCTCCACATAAGCTGTGTGTTCTCTCCTGTTAAACCAGCTAATTGCACTGACAGGGCAGCCTGATGTGTCTTGGTACAGCTCTGCACCACTGCAGACTGCTCCAACCCAATGTAAGACAGCACTTTCCACTATGGGCAGCATCTGCAGCAGCACACAGAGGCTCTGGTCACACACACAGAGCCCTCCCTGGATAAACAATGCAACTGTGAGACTCCCTGTGCAAGTGTGAAAAACCAGCCAGGGCACTGGACTCACCCCTTCCTCTCCTCTCCCATGGGCTGGGCCTCAGGACACATCCACTTGTCAAATTTTTCTTTTGCTGCCATAAATAAAAGTTAAACTTACCTTGTCAAATGAGTCATTCCATGTTTTACTATTGCTAGTCGGGAAGCAGGTCTAAATTACAAGAGTGGAAGAAATACTATGACTGCTTTAAATTGTGTCTCCACTTGGATCCTCAGACAATTTTTCTTAAGTTTTGTATCACAGACCACTCCCCAAAGCACCTATGAATACATTTTTATGGGCATGATGGACTGGCAGAAGGAGAAAGGGACAACCCTGAAAGCAGTGATTACAGCATTTCAGGCCCTTGTACCCACAGAATGGAGCTACACCAACTGCTGTATTGCTATCTGTTTTCAACACTACCACCATCCTGCCGGGAACCGTGATCTATGGCTTTGGGAATTCTGTTCTAGAAAAACCCAAGGGATGAACCTGTCCAATCCACAAGCATGAGTTTGTTGGCCACCAATCACGAGAACACTTACGCAGAAGACACCATGCAGAAACTGCTGGTGTCTTAGAGCTGCTATACCACAACAAAGTTAAATGCTCTTGGGAAAACAAAACAGTAGAATGAAGCCTGAAACTTACTGCCTGCATTAACTCATCCTATAATTTATTTATTAAAACAGAGAGAAAAGTGAAAGCTGAGTTCTTCATTAATAACCCTAACCAGAACTGTGCAGCTACAATAGAAAAGCTAGCCAGTTCTACTAATTTTAGAATGTTCTATTATGAGATTTAGTGCTGTAGCTGATTTAAGGGAAGCAAAAAAAATCTTTCCAATCGTCAAATGAAAGAGGTAGATTCATTTATATATGGCCAGCTTTCCTTAACACTTTGAACTAAATTGCTTTTATTTGGAGCTTTTAAGATTACATTTGCCCCCTTAAGATTCAAACATTTTAATACCCATCCCATCCCTTGTTAGGACATTATTTTAAATGAAATGTAAAACCCAAGTCTTAATTAACTGAAGATATTAAGGAGCCTAAGTCACATTTCTCACACAGGTGCCAGCTTATATGACATGGTAAAACTTCAGCTCTGTTCTCTATATTCTGCTTCTCTACAACCATCCTGTCAACTTCAATTTGCAGATTATTCTTTCTAACTTCACAGCCTAATCGGATACATACTACTGGTCCCTATTATGCAGCTGTTCTACTCTTCCCCAATCACAGCTGCATTTCACCAGTGTACAAAGTGATTACAAAATGTCTGATGCATCACAGGGCTCCTAAGAAATTCTGAGAGAGTATCATTTCAAGGAGTCTGGAGCTGAAATGGTTTACTACAGTTATATACCATCTAGGAAATGTGCTTTTGCAAAAGAACAGCTTTTTGCTCCCTGTCTGCTGTTGGAAAAACAACCTCTCACTATGCAGAAAAGGTGAATTACCTGATTTTCTGAGTTACAGGAACAGCCCCAAAAAACTTCAGATGTATTTTTCTACCTTCCCTCAGCTCCAAAGAACAGATTTTTGGCTTTCTTTTACTCTTTTCCCTTCTATTTTCCACACCTCCATTTCCTCGCCTGGTGCTCCAAATACTCTGCCACCAAATGGCTAGAGAATTAGTAGGAGCAAGTAGCTGTTGCTTGAAAGAGGAAATACAGTGCAGTAACACATTTAGTTTTATTGAAGGCTCATAATGTGAATTGGTGTTTCACGAGCCATTTGAACAGAAAGTTACTAAACTTCAGAAAAGACAATTCACAGACAACAGAAGAGAGGGTCAGGGGTCACTTAAAAAACCCAGCACTTCTTTAATTTATGAAGCCAGGATAAGGAAACTCACAGGCAGACTGTCCAAGCAATTACAGCTTTGGGGCCATTCCTGTGCTTTCAGCTTGCTTCAGCAAATGCCATGCTTTCTTTAAAAACATCTTTCTGCTCCTCATAAAACACCAGTTTGGCAACTGAAAAGCTCTCCATTGAAGTTTTACAAGACCTTTTTATTAATAGAATAATAATTCTTTCTGCTGATATTTAACCAGACTGTCACTTTCAGGCTAGAATTTCTGTGAAAACCTAAGAACTGCCATTACCTGGTTTCCAAGAGAGGTGCATTCCTGCAGGCCTTGCTGAGACTCCAGCCTTTTACCTCACCTCCAACATGTGCAGGTTTTGTTAAGATGTGCTGATCACCACTTGCAGCATCCCTCCTTTCCTTCCTTACTCATTCTGCTATGATTTGTTACACATGCAAATGGGCAGGTAAGACACAGAAACAAACAGTATGCATTTATATAGTATTCACTTAAATGCCACAAATTGTCCTTTCCCAGGCGGTGTGCATCTTCCTACAGATTTGCATCCTCTGCACCTGTCCCCCGGTGCAATCTGTCTGTTTCCCCCAGCCATCCCTTCTCCCAGAGCCACCACCCCCTGGCAGTGCTGCTGCCATGTCCCCGTGTGTTATCCTTGCCGTCCTGCTGGCGGCTGCTAACCCTGGCACCACATGGCTCGGCTCTGCCTGCCCCCTCCAGCCTTGACTCAGCAGGCTGCTTTTAGAAAACTTGCAGAAACTTATCTTCAGGACTTGTAACACACTGTCAAAACTTGTTTTAAATCAGCCAGTATTTCCAAAAGTGTTCAAGGTATAAAAAGCTCAACTGCATAATCCCCATTTCTTTAGGAAAACAAGTTAAAAAAGCAGGAATATAATTAGAACATTTCCATTTGAAGGCAAAAGGAGCAAGTCCCTCCATAGGTTTCAGGAAAAAGAGGGGGGGAGGGGGGGGAAAACCACACCAAGAGCAAACAAATGAAAATTTCTAAATATGTTTGAAAATACAGTAGTAGCTATTAAAACAGCATTGCACACAAAACTGATAAATAAGCATATTTGAGGGGCTGGATCAGAAACTGATGTCCTGCTCATTGGAAATGCTCCTTCACTAGCTAGAAACTTTGTTTTGTTACTATAGTTACTGTCACTACAAGTGGCCCTGACTAAGGCATGAAGTATTTGTTATATAAAACCTCGACGCAACTGCAGCCTTAAACTTCAGAAAGTACCAGCTCTGTGCTCAGTCCCCTTTGCAAATTCTATTCCAAGCCCAAACTCAAAATGCTTTTGTGCCAAATAGGGCGCACTCTTGAGCAGCAGTTTAACAGCACTATTTAAGTGCTGAAAACATAATCAACATTGTTCACAATACACACTACAACTGTGAGAGAATTTAGCTGGACTGTGCACTGTGCAAGGGGAGCAGTGACTTCCTCCCTGGAGAATTAACGCTCTTAGCAGTGGCTGTGAGGTACAAGAGAAACTGGCAATCAACCTTAATAAAATTTGCTGACTGACCATTGAATATGATGGGAAAAAATGCCTGGAACCAGGAAACGCACCATGTAGAAAACACATCCTGCAGCACTGCAATTTTTTTATTTCATTATATTTTTATCAGCTTAGTTTGATGAAGTTTAACATCCGTAAGAAAAAAAATAAATATGCTTTCTTTCTTGGCCTTTAATATATTCTGGTTTCGCATAATTTTCTTCTTGTTCTTGTGGGCGATATTTTCAGCTAGACAAACTGCTATTATGGATAATCTTGGAAAAGCAGCTTATGAGATCCCCAGTGAAAACAGGGAGATGACAGAACCTCACTTTTTAAGGTAGTCGTCTGATGCTGATACTCCAGCACAATGTGCCAGTCTGCTTCAGGCCATCTGCACCATTCTCAGCTGTGCTTTTTTCCCCTACTTGGGTAGGGTAAAACAGCGTGGCCTTCCTTCTCTTCAACTTGAAATCCAGACACTAAGCATCTTCTTAAAAGGCCAACAGCCCACACAGAACCTGCTCGCCAGTGCCTATAAGCACTAAATAAGTGCCAAGGTCAGCAAATACATCCGCTTGTACACTTGCTTTCCTGCAGTAAGCATTGCTCAAGGTTTGGGTCAAGCCAATGATCAAGGATATTTCTACTACAGCACTATTTAGTTAACTTCTGAAATGGCAGATGTAGCCATTTACGCTACTTAGCTTAAGCTTTAAGCAATTTGAATGCTACAGAAGACTGGAAGAGAGTATCTTCTCTTTCCCTTCTGCCCTCAGTGCTGACACCCTGTACTATTCTTAGTGTGGTGTTAATTTCAGAGTTCACACATCAGAGGAAGCATTTTGAATTTATTCATTCATTTGTGAGAACCTCTACAGGGCTTTGTCCTTAATGACTGAGCAACACTTTTTTTTTTTTCAGCCGTGACATTATTTGCAACCAGTCTTACAGCTTATTACAGCCTCATAAATGCTTAAGAGCAAATCTGCCCTACCCTGTAAGAAACATGATTTCCTTAAGGTGCTGTTTGGATACAGAATTGCTTCATCGGTTCTTCCCTGTAATAACAGTGCTCGCAGTGACACCTAAAACCATGATTTCTGACTCTTGTGTGTCTGGCAACTAATCCCAGACTAATGGCTTCAGCTATGTAGGCAAATAATGAGTACCTGCTGGAATGCATAATTTGTGAGTACCGCTTCTATCTTTTTGTGGCACTGCAACTCTACACTGTACTGTTGCTTAGACTGTGTTAGAGAAAAAATAAATGATTGTTCAGCTACGATATTGTTTACGCCCAGAATTCCCAGGTTCAGGGTACAAGTTGCTAACCTATATAAAATGAGACACTGGCTCTGCCATGTGCAGAGGCCAGTTAGATGAGATCAGAAGTAGATACTGCCATATCTAAAATATAGTTTTTGCATCAAAAGTTTGCTGCAGATCTAGGTGGAGAAATGAGTACAGTCTAAGTTAATAACTTACGAACATCAATGAAAAAAACCTTGCAAGGATTAGGCATGTTTTGAGCCAGTAAGGCATCTGAAGAAGTTATTTTTTTCTTTTAAGACTAGATTGACCTCTAGAACATCGAAAATCTGTACTAGAATTCCCTATACACTTTTCAGTGTTGCTATCACAGCTAATGAGCTGAATAAAATCCCCCTGCAGCAGCTTATTTAGATACTGTCCTTCACAGTATCATCACAGGGCTTAAATAATAAACTAACATTGCAGATGCTTAACATGTTAGTTTCTAAATCACCCCAAAAATTAAGTGAAAGGGTAAGGGTAAGCCTTAAGTCAAGCTTGCTTTGCTGTCTTCCTTTCTCTGTATATCAGTCAAACCTTTTAAAACAATGGTTTGATCCAGATGCATTTTGCTTTTTCTTTTCTTTTCCCCAATTGGAAGAAATGTAATGGGGCTTCACTCAAAAGCAGTCTTACACATGTGGGATAAAATCTGTCTGCCAAAACTAAGACTTACACCCGGTCTAGGGCAGTACAGCGAAGGGAAATAACACCAAAGACCATAGCCTTTCAAATGCAAGTTTTCCCACCCTGCAAAACCAGATAATGCACAACACACCCTTGGACATTGTTATCCTGCAGGATCTCCCTCCCTCTTCCCCACAGGCATTCTGCACAGGACCATGACCCTGTTGTGGAAACCCTGACGTTTGCAGGTGGCCAGTGAAACAGCAGGCAATTGCTGGTTGCCACAGAAAAAGAAGCAACATGATTCCAGAGTTGCTAGTAGAGCAGGCTTCAATCCCTATTACATTTGAAAATCATCTGGTGTGAAGGCTCCAAAGAGCCCATATATATTGAATCTTTTTTTCCTTAAGTGGACTTGAAAAACGAAAACCTATTTTCAGTTGGCATTTCCAAACTGACAGTGTGCAGCCTCTTGATTAAGATGGGACATAGTTTATACCCCTGGCAACAAAGGAGACTCCAGACATTTCCATCTGCTTTAACAGCAGAGCAATAAACAAGAAAATGTACCATCCAGTTTAGTTTCAGAAGAATGTTTTTCACTGAAAGATAATTTAGTATATGCATCCTGACTTTTACATATAACTGTATATGAAGAAGCATTAATTCACACAAGAACTCTGGATGCAAAGAAAACCAAACAAACCACAAATCCTTCCAAACAATAAACTCCCAATATTACTGTGCACAGCTTTGAACAAATCCTGCTACAGAACAGCACTACAGTGGTGGCTGTAAGGCAGAGAAAGTCTCAGTGCTCCCCCTCTCAGGAACCATTCTTTCTGGAGACGTAGGAAGAGCACAGATTAAAGCAATCCCATATAGATTAAAAATGCTCCAGGGGTGAGATCAGCACAGCTGGATGGCAGCAACATGAACTACCCTAAATGAACACTGGCCCCATGCCACCTACCAGCAGCTTCCTGAGGTGCACATTACTGGTAGCTTTGTTTTAACACAGTACATGGGACATCTAAGCCTTGGAGACTGCTCTGTGCAAGCCAGGAAAATCCCTGACCCTGTTGCTCTCGGAGTCCTTGCCTGTTATGCAGTGCTAGTTACCACCAGTGCTTTGCCTGCTGTGGTGGTGCATCCCCGCTCCTTTTCCAGGCTGCACTGTGATCTCAGAAGTCTGGTGTCCTTGCTGCTGATTTTTTAAGTGATCTCAAGCATTCATTTTTAACACCTGCCTTGCAAAAGCTCAAAGATTCAGGCTACTCAGTGCCCATCTGTCATTTCTGCATCCTTGTCTGGCAGGGAGTGCCACTCCTGCTGGTGGGGCCCCTGGCACGTGCACCTGGGGGTGCGAGATGCTGCATGTTCTTCCCCTCAAGTCCCATTTTGCAACGCTGTATTGCATTGGCCTCTCAAAGCACTTCTGCTGCAAAGGTCTGTGCAGGGATGGAGAAGACTGAAAGATGATCCTCACAGCTGTATTGTATCCCTTTGTTTCATGGTGCGTTACGTCATTCCTACTGTGCACTATTGCACACTTAAACATTACTGAAATGCCAAGCGAAGGAGTTTTTCCTTTTTCTTCCCAACACAGAAAGTGCCTACATTTTGAAGAATCATACAAAATGACTGGCTGATGAAACTTATGGGGCAAGAGACAGGGCTTCCTCTTTCACTCAGCAACACAGTTCCTTGCCAACTGGTCATCTCTCCTGTTCATTACACAGACTGCAGGGACATGTATATTCCCAGCTGGGTTCGGACCCCCACTGTACTACATACCCTATCAACAATGGAAAGGTATTGACCTTGTCCTGAGAAAATACAAAAAGAACTACAGGAAAATCTCAAGTCATCACAAGCACCCAGACATTAGATGCAAATGGCCAGACTGCAGCAGAAGGAAAAAATAAAAGAAAAAATACTATTTAAAAATGTCCAGGAGTCTACTCACTGTGAATTTCAGTTCAACTGCTTACTGGTATAAACTTGATTTGAGACGCTAGATATCAACCTCCTGCCACTTCTCCAGCTGACAGACATATGGAATAGAGGTCATTGCATTCATTTCCAGCAGTTCACATGTCCAGCCACAGTGCTCAGAAACACAATTCTGTGTCATACTTGCATCATTCTGGGTTGAATTTTCTGTTGGTGTATGTAGGAAAAAACTCTGCTAATGATTGTGGTGCTTGATTAGGACATTTAGCACTCCATCCTGATATTCCCTCTTCCTCCTAAAATACAGTCTTATTACAAATTTAATGCCAAAGTACATACATAACAGAAAGCTTCAAGTCAAGGTAAAATTGAATAAGGGAAAGTAAAACGATTCATATTATCCGTTTCATGCTGTAAAAATGTTAGCATAATAAGCAATATGTCAGAACATTTTCTAAGACATGTTGGTAACACAGAACTTCTAGGTTACAATCTCTCTCTCCATGATAACACCTGCATTCATCATTATCTTTCCTTTACTAACAGAGACTAAAATATTAAGTAGCACAAATAGTGACTAATATCAAATCATATGACTGTGCCTGCTTACATATTTGGTTCTGCAGAAATCAATGACAATGGCAACAGAAGCTGACTTCCATCTAAGATGCAATTATTGCCAATTACTGCAAGTATTTCTAAGACAGTGAAGAGCAAGGGCTTTCCCTGTTTTCAGAAGGTAAAAAACACATCTGTGACTGAAAAATTACCATACTTGGTTTATGTTCCCTGGTGAGTTCTTCAGAACATCTGAATAAATTCCTCTCCCTCTTATTTTCGAAGAAAATACAAATCAAAACATTTTGTGCTCTTCTCATTAGATAAATAAATACTCCTAGGACCTTAGAGTACAAGTCACTCAAGTCTGAAATTTCCAGATGGAAAGAAAAAAGCTAACCCTTTCACTGAGTGATCAGAGCATTATACTCTACTCATCTCGAGACAACATAGCTTGACCGCACTGCAGACTTCTTGGAAAGTCACTTCCTGCACTGAAAAATAATTTGCTAAGCATAACATCCATGCCTCTCCATATTTCAGGATCTGTTTTCCAGCAATGATTATCAACAGTAATTCTCAGTGAATCCTATTTTTTATTCTCAAAAATAAATTCCCAACAAAAAAAATGACTCTTGATCATCCTTGCATTTGAGACGTTTTAAAGGCCTCAGAAAATTCAGAAAATATTTTCCCATACTTCCCTGGTAATCAGTTTCTGAGAGTCTCAGGAAACAATTTCAGATTATTGTATCTGTATGTTTGACAGCAGACTTTCCAAAGCCTTCACCTTCACCAGATGTGAAGCAATGAAAAACAAGACAAGAAGGGTATTTTGTTTTCTCCTTTATTCATATATTGAGAGTGCCTTGAAGGAGTCCAGGAAGGCTCCAAAAAGGAAGGCTCCGTGTTTTCCAGGAGAACCGCCATCTGAAGTTGCTAATAAAAGCTGGCACCCCATTCAGTCCCACTGAATACCTGTGTAGCCCCACAGCAGGAGGGGAAAGTTTAAGAGCTGGGCTTCCCACACCAACACCACTTTTCTCCCTTAGTTCTCTTTTTGATTTCCAGGCAGCAAGCATGCCTTAGGTTCTCCTTGGGATCTCCATGACCCAGGTCTACCTTTGGAGGTCATAAAACCACCTGGTGGAAACACAGGGATCTCAATCACTAAGTCTCTTCTCACCTTGGATAACCCTTACATGCATACTATGGCTAAACTCCATTTCTAGAAGTTCCTGCTGACAATGACTCTGCTGCCCAGATAATACACACATGATATTTTTCAATATACTCTGGCATCCAGTGTAGACAGTCAGGGCTCCTCAACACTTCCTTTGAATATAAAGCAGAACATGCTGCAGCTGTTCAAAAGAAAATGGCCCTTAGTAGGGAGAAAAGTGTGTGTTGGGGGGGACTAACTCATTGGTAAGGCAGATATACAGAGCTCTAAAGTATAGAACCTGTGGCTGGTAACTCAAATGAGCCATGCTGTTCCTGCATTTTTGAATTTACCCTTAAATCCCTTAAGTCTGTGCATTTGCATAACTAGTGTTATCTCTCCAATGCCAAAACAAACATCTAGAAGCACTGCTGCCCGCTATAAAGGTCTTAAATGCATGGAGGCAGGAGCCATTTATTCAGATACTAGGAAAAAAAGTTATTATGAAATAAAATTGACTTTTCATCCAGAGGGAAGATGTGAACCATTGCTGTTAAGGCTGGAAAACTGCTTATCTGTTCCTTCTTTTCATACCATACTAAGGAAATTAGTCTGCAGTAGGTTTCTTCTCTTAGCTCCATTTAACTCCTTTTATTCATATCCTGAACCCTGTGCCATGAGGGAATGGAATTCTCCCCAGTTACCTTTGAATCCATCCCTGTACTTTTAAGATGGATTGATATGTACACACTAACACAAATCCATTCCTGGCACAAACAGACGTTATCTAGGGCGGTATTTCTTTCTACCACATCAAGCTGGTGGATAAAAGGCTATCATGCTCACCTGTTGAATTTTTATCTTAGATTAGACTGTGATCCTTAGAGAAGCATGCATTTGTCAATTTGAACCTGCCAAAAGAGGAATCCAATCTTGGATACTGTAACTCAATAATTAATTTTGTTTCTTCATCATGGGGGGGTGGGAGGCAGTGCCAGAAGTGTGGAAATAAATTCAAACCAGAAAAAAGCACCCTTGGATTTCTAAATTTTTTTTAGCTTTAGGTATCTATGTTATCTTTAATAAGAGTCAGCAGACTACCTTAAAGCTTTTCCTTTATACATTTGCCATACAAATACTCAATATCATTACTAGTTCTACAGAGTATGGTCCCAGTTATTGCAATATATCGCCAAGGTTTTTTTAGGTTAATTCTATAAAAACAAGGAATTGTAACATGCCAACAGAAGCAAACATTCGTGGTTACTACAGCAAAAACCCCAGCTCAACCCTTCCATGTCCACATCTCACTGCTTTAGTGAATCCCAGAAGCCTAACACATTTTGTATTCTTGTAGCACAGTATTGCTATATCACTCAAGTACATTCTTCCATTTCTTATTACTTTGTATTATTGTCTGGGGTGTCAATAAAGAAATAAAAACATTTTTGGGTCACTCTGTCAAGCCAGGGTGTGAACACACCACTACAAGAAGTCAGCTTACAAAAGCTCCACCCTTAAGAGTTTTGAATATCCTGTTTATAAAACGTTGCCTAGCATGATCAAATGCTACAGCCAAAATATTAATCTATCCTTGCTTTAGATCTTACACCCTTCAGGAATTCAAACAAAACAGTATTCTGAGAAATTTAACAAGCTGTTCTCTCACCAAGATGTACTGGCTTCCTTGCCTCCTGCCTAATGATGAACTGGAATCATATAAATGGGCTGATCTGATTCTCTGAAGCTAAGAGGCCACCACCACTTCCAAGAGAAAAGTGTTAAAACCATTCCAGGGCATGCACAGCTATAATACCTGGGGGTGAGGTGGGAGGAGTAGGAGGCACAACTATCTTCACTTAACAGTAGTGGTGTAGGTCAGCCATAACACAAAGGTGGGCAGACCATTGACTGAGAGACACCTGACTCCATGTTCTCCATGAAGATTATAGGCAAGAACACAGATCTACTCCACTGCTGTCAACAATGCTGCAGAACTCTACCAGTGCCCATAAATATATGGTTCAAAGAAGGCACGAGCTGTTTATTTCCAACACACAAGAAAGAGCTTGACAAGCAATGGAAAGAGAATTCAAACTGGAAATGCCAGTTTAATTCTGCATTTTGACATCTTGATTTTATATCAGGGTTGGGTGTTTTTTGAGGCCAATGGAAGCATCTGGTAAGTGACATTGCTTATATTCCACAGAATAGCTCTCCCCACAATAAGTCTGCACCAGACTATGACAAATAAATCTTTCCAGACAATTACTTCACATGTCCTTAATGAAATTAATGTAGCAGTGATGAAGTCAAGGACATTTTCTGTCAGTAAACCACTTCTAATCTAGAAGAGGACTTTATATTTTGAGGGCTGGCTATAGCAAAAAAAACATTTCTGCTAACACAACACCAACACCAAGACAACACGCACAATTCCCCAAGCAGAATTTACTTCCTTTTTCATAAACACTTTCCAAGATACACATTTAATATTTATTGGCCTTCTGAGCCTTTTTTTCACTACATTTACAGTAATTACTTTTGCGATAGCTTTTTGTAGAACAAAACCACCAGCATTTGACAGCTACATTGCTCCAAAACACCAACCCACCTGTTTCTTTTTGAGTCTTTACGTGTAGAACAGCAGTGCTTCCCAAAAGTTTTGTTATTTCTCTTTGTAACTAGTTTACAGACTCTGAGAGCAACAGAATAGTGACTTACAGTCTAGAAAAAGAAGGAATATTAGCATCTGTTCATTTAAGAGAGTTACAACTGCTGTGCAACATGCAGAACTGATACAGGGACATGATCATTTAACAAAATATTCACCATCACACTGGGCAGCAATTAGATGATGTGACATGTTATGCTAGAGGACTGCATTGTTCTAACTTAATGGGAAGCCATCCAGGAGACAGGAAACTACCTGGTGAACAACAGAATAGGTTTGGATAAGCAGTCTGGGAGCAATAGAATATTCATAAAATTGATATACTATTTCCAGCTTTATACTTGGTATAGACATTAATTTTTTTTTTCCAATGCTGGAAGCTAACCAATTAGAGCTAAAAGATGATCAGAGAGCAAAACAGTGTCTGGAAGAGTGGCTGAATCAGGAAGGCAAAGACACTTTTATGCAAGCAAAACTGGAAGGAGGAAATATTACTAGCTGAAAATAAAGGAGAATGTTAGTCTCTGTGGTGGATTCTGCAGGCTGCTAGACCCATGTGACTTCTGTGTGGAATGTTGTAAGGTGTGGATAGAGACTTTAAAAGGCAAAATTCTTTCTAAATAAACAATGAATTATTTTAAGAAAATCACCTGGAGGGCAAAGGAGCGTTCACTAACACGATTTCTTCCCTGAGACAAGCCTTTGGAGGTAATCATTACCAGATTCAGGTAGAACACTGACAAAAAGGCTGGCCTTTGAGCTGGAAAAAAATTAGAGGAACCCATCTTCAGAAAGACTTATGATTAGCATTACTGACCTCGAGGGGAGACACCTAACAGGAGTCTTCTTACCCAAATGTGCTGAAGACAGTCCTTTCGAAAATATATACCGAAGCCAACTGCTGGCACTGCATTCATTTGCTTCTTTTAAAAGCATACCATCATTGACAGGATGTAAAATCACTAAGTTTGATCCTGGGCAGTCTCACTCCATAGAGAGGTGTCAGCAATTTTTCAGATGATACCTTCCATGTAAAGGTTGCTATTTCTATCTTTTATAGTCATGGCAAGACAGTGTATTTCTTCCGGCTCACTCTAGCTTGCAATATGTCCAGCATAGCTGGCTCTCTTTCTTCCTTTATTAAGTCTTCTTCTGTCATTGCTTGACAGTACATTCAAGTGTTCAAATTCAGTCAGTCATTCACTGACTGTAATGTAATGGATTTGTTACTATAATTGCCACCTTTCAAGAAGTCATCTTCGTAAGTTCATTTTTTTTTATGCCTCTTGGATATCCAGCTCTTCTTCAATAGCTCAGTCCAAACCACTGCATCTCTCGCTGTGTTCAGTGCCTACATTTCACATCCCTCCTCCCTGTGCACCACATCAACCTCTGAAATGTGCAGTAAATGCTTAAACACATGAACAAGGGGCACTTTCAGACATAATTGGGTCAGTATTATGAGGTTCATGCCAAAGGATGTTGTGTGTTAGCTGAGCAACGCAGTATATTTTTTCCAACTGCTTCAGCCAAAAGCCAACTCATGAACTATCCTGAAAAATTTCTTCTTTAAAACTTGTAATGAAAACAAAAAAGCAGGAACTAACTCATCTTAATTACATAGAGAGACCAATGAAACAGTATGAGATGGCTGTAGCTTGGGTCAGCTAAGTCCCTAATTTTTTACATCTTATGCTTTGTTTTATTTAGGATGTACATCTAGGTAATGCTTCTGGGCCTTTTTTCTGCCATCTACAGAGCCCTAAGGTCCCTTAATGCAGCTTTCATCATCTTTTCTTTGTACATGTCATCAAACCGTGCTTCCAAAAAGAGATGTCATTAGGAAGGGAGCCCCCAGGCACCACGTTACACAGTTGCCTGGTTCATATAAATGTGAATCGGGAAAAATAATCAACCACTTTTAAATACAGCTTTAAAATCATGCAGTTGAACTTGCCTACACTATTTACATGAAACATCTTGTATTCATTCCATACAGTAGGAAAATTTATTAGCAGTTTTCTATAAGGCAGTAGCAACTGGAGATACATCAGGTCTTTGTCCCTTCAAAGAGGTTTTACAAAGCAGTAAAGCCCTCCTAGCATAAACTGCACTAGAAAGCCTAAAGTGGTTTCAAATTTGGTACGAACTCTAGATGTATTCTGTTACTCTTGCTTTTCCCCTCCTCATTGGATTCCCATTCCTTTTTTCAGAAACACTTTTTAAATTCTACTTTTTTAAGCTTTTTTTTTTTCTTGCCTTGCAACTCTGATATTCTTTCTCCATTCCCCCACTCAGAAGTTATTTGCTGGCTGGTTTAGAGAAAGACCCACATGGAGACAGCGTAGTCACATAGCAGAGGCAAGAAGCCAGCCCCTACTCATCCATCCACGTGTACCTGTGAATGAGTCTCACTGTCAGCTGTTACAAACCCCTGTGCATGCAAGGAGCAAAGAGGGGCCCTTCCAAGGGCACACACTTTAGCAAGGCTGTGTCTAGAAGCAAGTGTGAACCTGGGCCTTCACTACCAACACCAATTGTTTCTATCAAAAACAACCTACTCTGCTACTCCTTGGCAAAGGTCTTTCTGCACACCAAGATTCGCACTCACGGAAACATAAGAGATACTATTCTTTTCAGCCTTGGGGAAATCAGATTACCAGACAGGACAAAGGAATCCACCCAGCAGTCCTCCAAGCTACTTTGCATACAATGTTTTCTATGTTTTGTCCTCTCCTGAAACACAAATAATCAGTAACTGCTGGGGGAAAGATCCAGGACATGATGGACCACTTAGTCAATTGGATAAGGCAAACACTCTTCTCCTGACATAAGCAATCCCTTCCTCTGTCACCACTGTCTTGTGTATCTTTAGATGTTTTTGTAGTCTTCAACAAACATCAGATCTTCGACTGTACAATGTGACCTTTGACTGTATGAGGGTTTTTTACTATGTTTATTACTTTAAAACCCTAAAATACAATTTAGCAGCCACTGGGCAATTTCCTGCTTCCGTCATACTTATGTTCACACTCTCCTTGAAGAGACATTGGCATCATTTTAAGAGCATTTCCATTACTAATTTCCACTTCGTTCTCAAAGATGTGCATTGACAGTTTTAGCTCTTCACATACACAAAGTTACTAACCTCAAAAACACAGGCAGCAAAACGATTAAAAATGGCAACATGCAGCTTGCAATAAAAACATTATGTACTGATATAGGACCATAATTCTAAAAGATCCTAAAGCATTCAAGCTCACATTTAGACAGCCTCAATCTTCCTTTGACCTTCCTTTGCTCTGTTTAGACAATATTCCTGTCAGCTGCTGGACTAAACCTGTGGAGGCTGCTCCCTCTCGCTATTGAGAATGCAGGCTATCTAAAGACAACGATGCACAGGTTTAGAACACCATTTAAGTACAGGCAATTCCGAATGAAAGTTGGTCTTCCAGCAACGCAACAGGATTTTCTGCAGTTTGGCTGAGAAACTCAGCTAGTATGAAATCACCAGAGAATATTACAGTAGCTTTAATTTTTGCACAGAACAGACAAATTCATTGTTTTGAAAGGTCATGACAGTAAATTGCATGGAATTCAATTTACCTCCCTCAGATGGATGAAGGTCTGAGTCAAACACAGAACAGTGGAAGCCTTTGGCTCCAAGAAGTCTGTGCTGATTCAAGCCTACTCCTAGGCAGGCAAACCATCCTTCCTCTCAGCTATACATTATCACAGCTTGTGATTTTCAACTGATTGTTTTCCCCAGCTGTCATATTGCAGCAAATTGTGTCATAGATGAGCATCAAAACAATGGCCAATGCAAGAAAAATTTGTTTGTTTTTAACCAGGAAGTTACCAAATATAAAATTATTTGTGATACAGACGCTGCCATAGTTGTCTCACGCTCATTTCTCTGCATCTAAAGTGAAATACAAAAAAACGACAGGGAAATGTACAGGAAACAACACCATCAGCACAATACAGAAAGACAAATACTGGAAAAGCAAGCAAGCGTAAGGATTACAGAAAGACCATGAAGACAGAAAGTAAAAGAATACTCTCTCCAGGAGGAGAGTGACACACCTGTAACACATGTGATTTACAGGCTCCTTGTGTATAACTGAGAACAACAGAGCTAGTGAGCAGTTCATTCCTGACTGGATGTATGGCAGCAGGCAACAACTCTTACCTAAAGCTTTCTGGGTATTCAACAACAGCCATGTTGATAACATCCAGTGCATGCTGATAGTGTTTCTGAGCTGAAAGGAGGAGGGCCAGGAGATGAAGTGAATTCATGTCATCTTTGCATAGTTGCAGGGCTTCTTGAAGATGGTCTATAGCATCTGAAATCTAGAAGGAGATGGGGTGGAAATAACAAGAGAACACATCATTCTTTCAGTCCTACATTATACCTCAAAAATAAGAACAAATAGAGTAATTAGGAATTCTGAAGAAGTTCTACTTAGGCACCTTCTACTAGTGAAACAGTCTGCCAAAATTAACAGACTGCACCGCTTGAAAAAAACCCACACATTCTAGAGAAAGAAGTCTGCAGCATTACTAAATCACTGCTTATAAACAAGAGCAGCAGACCTGATCCAATCAATCCCCTCTTCCTTTGGCATGGTGATTCTATGATGTAAACAGATCCACTACAGAGGCCCAACTCTCAGCCCCCTTTTCTAGGATGGGTGGCTGGCTCTTCACCTGCGGATGAGCATTACACATCTCTGCTGCATTTTGTCTCTCATAATGGCTGTACAAAGCCTTTCATGATTTGGATCAAGAACATAAAAATTAAGTTTGAATGTTCAAGGGTAAAAGAGTCAAGATTTAAAATGCTGTCAGAAGAAGAAATACATTTGCAAGCAGTGATGTAAAGAGCAGTCCTGACAGTCACAGCAGCAGCATGTTATTAGAACCAAGTCTCACTTGGCAGAAAACTTAACATCTATAATGAATGCAAGTATATCACATGCTCTTTGTGATCCAGTACACTATTTTAGGCTATCTGTTCGAAAGACAACTTCTTAGCAGATTTTGTTTCGTTTGTTTACCAGTAAGTTTTATGCAGAGGATTTTAAGATTCTCTAGTGTCTGAAATTACTGCTACATAAATTATTTCATTTCTGTGGCTCTGGAAATCTGCAGAAAACAAAGCACAAAAGTGTATAAATTTCTTTTCCTCATGTATGCTTTCCTGCTCCTTATCTAAATGGATGGAGAATGTAGTTCCTTCTTTCCTGCTATGAGAACTTCCCACCTAGCAAAGCTTTCCAGACATTCTTGTACCCTGGCATACCATCAGTGTCAAATTCCCACCGCCTCCACAGATCTCTCACAAAAACAAGGAGCACATTACTAAGGAAAGCAACAATTACACTGCCTGCAGCTACAACAGAGGTTGCTGATTATCTAGATCCTAGGTATGCTTCTGGGAGCAGTACATATTCTGTTCATAGGACAACTTCATCCTAATGTCCAAGTGACATTTCCCTCTGGCTGTGCACACACGAGCCATGGTACTTAACTACCCTATTACTGGTGACTCCATGCAAGCCTGGAGATCAGTGTGACTGCTCCAGACATAACCCCAAACTGGCAGCTGGCCCACAGCGTCAAAACTGCTGAATGTCCTGGCTTGGACTCAGGTTGGGATATATGACTGAGTGCTCAGCTTTAATGAATTACTGCTTGTCAGTGGAGCTGCTTTAACCACATGTGTTATTGCAGCCTACTGCAAAGGTAAACACGTTGGCTGAAATCACCCATGTTCCCTTAGCAGCTCACTAGAACACATTTTCATACAATGTAAAAATTCTAGCAATGACAAGGCAACTTGGAGCCAGGATGAGACAGTGGTGGGCCCAAATCTGCCTGTTCACAGTTAGTCAGTAGATATACCAGAGGTATATAAATTTGACTTGCTAAAACAAAGCTGCTGTCAAGACATCTTGCACTCAGGACTAAAAACCCCTCATATTTTTTTCTAGTTTTCTGTCTCTGAGCTGCACAAGTATTCACAAAGAAAATACAAGTTTGGGGAAAAGTTCATTAAAAGAAAAAGAAAACCTGCAAACCAAACAACTGGAAGAGACCTGGAGCAACCTGTTCCACCTGATCCTGCTTTGAGCAGGGATTGAACTGGGTAATCTCTAAAGGTCCTCTTCAAACTATTCTATGACTAAGACTTAGGAACGTGATCCTAATTTGCTAGTACGAATCAGACAAAGAATAATACTTGCAACTAGTGCCTTTACTGAGGGACTTCAAAATTGTAGGGGTACTTGACCTTACTTGCCTGTGTATATGCAAACTGAGATTTCACTTTATATGTGGAAAGTGACTTAGGATCAAACTGCAGATAGGTCGGTACCCCTAAGAGAGGCCTGCCACCCAAGCTCTCTGACTCTCTTGCAATATACATGAAATAAAGCAGCAAAAAAAGTGAGTTGTGCTCACTCCTGCAAACCTGTGTCTACTGGACAGGCAGCCACATACTGCTGAAAAAGATGTCATCTAAAGTAATTCTGTTCTGTAGCACAGGGCCTGCAATGGTTACATTTCATTTCAGTGCTTCCCTCTAGTACCATCGGAGTCACAGGCAATGGCTGGTTTTGAAAATTAATCATGCTTCCCTGGCACCTAATTGATTAACTCGAGTCCAAAAAGATTCCTTAGTGCTGTAACACCATTAGTAGCCTACACAGTACTGCTGCATAATTAGAAACAGTGGACAAAAATAATTGGAACTCTATGCCTTCATAGAAAGCATTATGTGAAACAACAACCTGCAACAGACCACAGGCAATGAAATACAAACTAAATTTCTAGATCAACAAAATCAAGCTATTTGGCAGCAATCAACACAAACTTCTTTTGAAAGATGTATTTTTATTTAAGTAACGAAATAATTTGAGAAAGATGGAAGCTGGCACCCCAGATGGCACCCTGAAACGTCAGGGCTTTATCGGAGGCAGGCTGCCAGTTTTAAATTTCCTACAAGTACTGCACTTTAAAATAATCTTATTTCAGCTGGACTGCAAGTCCAAGTGGGGCCTTCAATTAGAAGAAGTTACAGTTCCCAGATTTATAATTCTGTTAACAAATATACCACGTTTTGCATGGCACACAGGTCACATCACATTGATTAAGAACCAAAGATGCTGCAGTAGGCCAGAAATACCATCTTGCAGCATTACTAAAATAATGCCACAATATTGATTGTTTAGGCTGCCTCTTATATAATAGGATTTATTTCAATAATGCTATATGTCTCCTTAAAAACAATGCTGGTATGTCACAATTATAGGTATAAAAAGGAAAACAGAATGAGTGTTAAAAATACTTCCTAACAGTAGAATGAATGCACTTGCATATTTAAAATGGTAAATGAAACAGGAACTCTTAAGAGGAATTTTCAGACCTTATAATTTCATGTCTGTTGACAGTTATACTCAATTAACCATTAAAACTACCCACTCCATCTCTTTTTATAGCATGGAAAGGAGAAAGTTTTGCTGACTGGCAAAAGCTTCCATTGAAAACAGTCCACCAGAACCTCAGGAAAGCAGGCGTAGATACATCTGTGAGTTATTACTTAGTTCTTCCTACAAGCCTTTCTTGATCACCAGAACAATCTAGGCTAGGATGTAGGCAGAAAAGCAGCATGTTGCTGTTCAGCAGAGGAGGCAGTAGCTGGTCTGGAAAAAAGACAGACCAGAACTACCTACATCCAACCAGTCACTGAAAGAAGCACCTGTTGATACCTCCTAAAACAGAGCTAGCTACTCTCCTAGGGCAGAGACAGCAGTCTCTCCTTCTTAAAACCAAAATTGAAAACTGGGCAAAACAGGTGAAATACTTTCTCTGGTCTCTTAACTGATGTTTATCTTAGTTGTACATCCAGACACTCTGGAAGGAAGTAGGTGTTTTCTGGATAGTGCCACTTGAAACTTGAGGCCTGCTGGAAGTCCACAGGAAATTGGTGAGACTTCCAGTGTTCAGCTGCTGACCCTTAGCCATCTTTCCCTTCCTATTTTCATGAAAAGAAAGGTTAGAGCTAATCAAGTATTAAATGGTATGAAGCCTACATATGTTTTTACATATCCAATTCTGATTTACATGGCATTCAAGATCACAAACACCACCACCCCCCAAAAAAGGGAATCAACACTTAAAATTAACAAGAGTGCTGCTGACTCTCTAGAGTCATTTCCATAGAAACTGGTCTGCTAAAAAACAAGGCAATGCATTAAAACCAGTGAGCTTTAAAATGTTCATTCTACCTTGTTTTTGCTGATCCAAATGCTGTTACCACAGAAACAGGAGAAGCAGCCGAACCAGGCACTGGGAGTTGGGAGCTACAAGTCCCATTTGTCGCTCGGCTCGGCCAGCTGCCAGCCAGGCGCTGCAGGTGGAGATATCCGCTGCAGCAGATACTGACCTTGGCCTCCTGGCACTTCAACTCAGGGGGAAAACCAGGCTGAGACCCTCCTTACAGAACAGGTTATTCTACTCTGTGTTTGGCTGAAAAATCCACTAAAACACTCTGGGGCTGATGTAGACCCTCCAAGTCTTCCCAGTGACTCCAGTGGTCTTTAAGACACAGGCACACGCATGAAGCTCATCATCATCATTTTTTATCTTGGTTGCTGCTGGTTTCAACTGCCAACTCTGCATGAACCTTTTATAACCATTCCTCTTGGCCTCATCCTCATCTCATGTCAGAGGGATGCTTATGTTTTTCCATTTCCCCTTTCCCTTGCCCAGTGGTGACAGAAACAAGTGCTATTGGAAATATTTTACAGCCTTCCAAGGAAGATGAATTGCTCCAGCTTTGCTTGGCACTCTACTGGTCAGCTGCCTCTCTTGCTTTGTTCCATGAAAACACTCTCTTATCTATGCAAGCTGATACCTATATTTTTCAGTGCTGGGTACAGTTTCCTCATTTATTGACTCTGGCTATGGAAACAAAAAGGCCTATTTGCTGAGAAAAACATTCAGGTATTATATTATAACCTTCTAGGTAGAAAAGGCCTGATTTATTGGTATTACAGCATTGCCTGATGAAAGCCCTAACTGTGATGTTCAATAGTTAATGCAATCTATCAAAAAAGGTATCATTTATCTTTCAGTTAATCAGAAAGAGAATATATTAGATACTTTAAATAATTAAGGATATTAAAAATGCATTACCAAATGTTTATCATTAAGTAAACTGGCAAAAGAAGAGTAGGATATTTTACAGCAGTCTAAAAATAAAGATGTCTCAGGTATCTCCTCTCTGTCCAAGCATGCGTTAAAGATTTATATCTCACTTGATGGGAGAAGAGCAGGAGCACCATCACAGGGGTCAGGCTGACACTACATAATACACTGAGATCATGCAGCTGTGGGAGCAGAGGCAACTGGCACAACATCAAGGATGAAAACACACAGGTGAACTAGACAAAAGAGAAAAGGGAACATGGGGACAAGAGACTGATTTGAAAGAACAGGAGGGAAGGGCAATGAAGAAACAAGAGAGATGAAACAACACTGCAAAGACAGGCTACAACCAGAGAAAAAGAAAGTGTAATGGCTTAAAATGCCAGTAACAGTGAAAACAACAAAAAACCAATGACCACAAAAAATCTAGATTTTATTTTTCAAGATAGCAGCTGAAAAGCTGTAATGCTTTTACTCATGGCAAGCAGCAGAAGAGGCAGCAGATCAGACAATTTCCCTATGAGGCAGAAGCTGTGAGAGAAAGAAGGGTAGCTGGGTGTTTTTTAATGAAAGACCCTGAGCACACTGCATCATAAAGCAGCCAGTAGGTAGACGAGAAAGTTAAATAAGCCATTTTAATTATCCTTTCTTATTGCAGGCTCACAGCACACTGCTCGCATTATGAAAGGTTTACAAAAGTGACATTATCAAGAGGGTGTTCTCTTGAACAATTAGTCTAACCTAATGAACACACAGCTCCCCTAATTAGCTCAGGAAAGTAAGAAAGACTCAACTGTTCAACTCCGTAGTGTAGACTAAGAAAAGAAAACTGCAGCAAGCAGAAGGCCTGCCAAAGAAAGAAAGAAATGATGATGAAATTTCAAATCCAGCTAGAGAGGTATTTAAAAAACAGAAGCCGCTCCAATAAAGACTTTAGCTTTTAAACAGAAAGGACAGAGAAATAATACACCCCAATTTTAAGAAAAAGGAGCAGAAAAATAAAGCACAGCCCAAGTCGTTGGGGTTTTTTTTCTGAAAGGCAGTGCAAAGCATTTTCTGATCAGCTTCATTTTTATGAGTTAACACCTGCAGCAGCATTCAAATGCCAACTAATCCCACTCGCTGCAGAGCTCCAGCACCCGTCAAAGCCTAACGTCAAACGTGCCCAAGTATGGAATAAAGCAATCCCAGCGCAGGGAGCACGCGATCTGGCACGATATAGAATCGGGCAGTAACGAGAGAGCCTCTGGAGCGGCCTGCAGTGGGACGCAGCACGATACCCAGGAACAGGAATAGACACACCTCGCTCATCCCATACACACAAGGTTGCTCCAAGACTGCTCAGGAGTTAGAGCTGAACACATTCCCTAGGGAAGGCCATTCCATGTGCTACAGAATTATTATTTTTAGAATAAGAATTAAAAATTATTTTACACAAACATATTCTGATTGCTTGTTACCGGTTACAATTCAGGCAGGAAGGAACCCTGTTTAGCAAGCCTGTGTCTCGTTCAACTGGACTGTCCTTCCACCCTCTCATGACTCAGTGATTTCCAATTATTTCACATACCTGTCTAACAAGAGCCAGCTGCAGTGACAGGTAGAGGATGATTTGGTGATCTTCGGGGGCCAAGTCACGTGCTCTTTAAGGACAACCACACAATACAAAAAGAAAAGTGACTGTTAGATTGCACTTTGCAGAACTCCTTCACCATGAGTCACACAAGCACAGAACAAAACCCAGTCTTCCCCCACAGAAAATTAGTCCAGTAATGGGGGAGCACACTGAAACTAGACAAAAAGCAGAACAGTGCTGGCCTGGCTAAGCCAGAATCCCAAGAAAAAGCATGAGAAACACAGCTGCCAGGATGTTATACAACGTACATGCTCCTTCATTAAATGCCACTTAATATTTTGGAACTTGGATAACTAATATGGAAAAAGTAGCTCTGAGCTCATAACAAACCCATCAAAGCATTATTTTAAGTCATTTAGGTGATAGACATAGTTGTCTGACTTGTTCCTGTACTGCCACTTTTCAAACAGTAAGAGAGGGTTAGGTTAGCACTGAAAAAGTAGTCACTATGAGCATGTAGAGGACTAAAGATCAGGAGCCTGTGACACAAGCTGGTGCTCAAACACACAAAACATTCTCCACTCTGCAGCTTCTAGTTTAATTTTTGACAGTAGGCTCCTAATTTGGAAAGGGAAGACACTGAGCAGGAATGATCTGATGACAGGAGCCGTGCCTGGACCAAAACCAAGGCCCTTACTTCTCAAGCTTGGAGTCTGAGATATTACCTTCCAGCCCATAGCAGGCAGCAGGCACTGCAGTGAAGTGAAGCCTTGGCTAGTGAAGGCTGCAGTGTCTCCAGAACCAGATGTGCAGTCCCTTAACCAAGTCTTGTGCAAGGCAGGGATGGACAGCCTGGGCAGAATTGTCCCCTCTCAGCCTATGCTAGGCACGAAATTGCAGTCTGAATTTACTAGCCTGCGGAGAAGCCATTAAGCAAGGCAATGATGGGATAGTGTCTTGGGAAACCTAACCTAGGAGGAAAGGTGGGGCAGCAGCTCATGCCACCTGGCAGCCCAGTCCAGGAACCAGTGGATTCTCCCGTTCTGACTCACAGAGCTCACTCACAGCTCTGCAGCACAGGGAAGTCATTTCACATGGGAGAAACGGGGAAGAGGAAGGTCCCTCATAGCCAATTAACATTCCTGACCTCTTTCTGGGCTGTGTTCCAGGACACCAGAGAAACCTGCACCTGCATTGCCAGGCCCAAAGTGAGCACAATTCATGTCCTTATGAGGGAGAAATGACAGGCTGACAACACTGGTGGTTAAAACCCATGCCAAAACTATTGATTTGCTAATAATAACCATATCACAATATAAGAATTACTTCAGGAAACAAACCACACACTATTTTAATGGCAGCCACTTTCCAAACGTCATCTTGGCCTGTGAGCAAGATGTTGAAGCTGATTTTTATAACTAATGGCTCTAGAACAAATTAATTTAGTATGGACTAAATACGTCCTGTAACTCTGTAAGTCAAGGTGGCCCTCAAGTGTTCTGAAGCAATGCCAAAGATATCAAGGTGCAATTAGTACAGGCAAGTCACTAATTTCTGCTTCCCCTTCAAAAAACACAAAAAAAAACCCAAACCCAAATAGCCACAAAACCCCAGCCCCTCCCAAAAAACCCCCAACCCCCCAAAAAATTGCAACAAACAACAAAACTCCGCAAGATAGAACCCAGCTTTGCCCTAAGGTGTCAGACAGGGTGAGCCACCTCTTAACAAAGCATCTCTTGTGAAACATTCAGTAGCCTCTCCAGCAATAAATAACAGGGGAAAGTTCACAAGAGTATAGCAGATGAGATTAATGATGCTTTTGGAAAGAAACAAAGGACTGTTACTTTACTGCTCATTTTCCTCAGAAGGAATTAGAAAAACATTTGATGCAATCTTCCAGCTGAAAAAGCCCCTTACAAAGATGACTACAGGCCAAACCATGGCCTGAGAGAGCGTACATGTTCTTCAAAGAGAGGTGAAGAACAAGGAAGGTGAAAAAAGGAAAAAAACCAAACTTAGGCATTTAGAAAAACACTAGTAATCAGCTCACTGTCACATTCCTGTTGGCTGAGGTTTCAGTAACTAATGTTTGGCTAGAAGCTTGTCTGCCTTCTAGCTAGAGTTAAGATACGATGAAAACAAGTCACAACCAATGGGAAAGGTCAAAGGATTAAAAAAAAAAGTTTAAAAGCAGTGCAGCATCAGAATTCCTTAAAATTGGTCAGTAGTTAACGTATCACAATGGGGTTCAGAAACTTGTCTGACTTAAAAGTACGTTCCTGATCCAAATAGTGAATGAATAAATGGCTTTTAAAAATTTTCTCTCAGATCACCATAGGGTAAATATCCGGAATTGTATCTGTGGTTTCAGCTCTTGCACTCACTACAAAACCAGTTGTAGGACAAACACGTGGGGCTCCTTCTTGTTCAGCATCAGCAAAACAGCTAAGATCCATAAACATTGTTCAAGTTGCTAAACCTGTACTTTGAGATACCAGAGATCTCAAATTTTCTTTACTGTTGCTATTATGACCACAACAAACTCAGAATTAGATACTTCAGCCCAAGACTTAGACCATACAAGCTTCCATTTAGTTGCCATTTGTAGTCTGTAGGCATCTAGATTTACATTACAGTAAACTGTAAATGTAATTGCACAAATGTAAATAACTGCCTGAACACCACCCAGTGTATTTTGGGTGGTGTAACTTTATCATAACAGGGTCAGGAAGCTCTCACCTCACCTCTCTACCCCACAGAATGGACAAAAAGGGGTTTTAACTCAAGCAGCTGTACTTGAGGTAAGTGTAGTTGCACAAGTGTGTAATTCACAGTTGCTTCCAGGGTGGAGCCACTGTATCAGTTTCCCCCACAAAATACAGGGATGAAGGAGAGGTGAGTGGTGCCTGCTTTGTACCGTTAGCTCTGTAACCTCCTCTTCCAACAACAGCTCGTGTAAACACTCATTAGGACAGCAATTATTCTCTCCCCTAGGTGCACTGGTGCCAAGTCACCCCATAGCTGCCCACACCATGATGGTGAAGGCACTTTCCCACCATGACGGAAATAGGCTTTTAAGCCTGCTTCACACAGGAATTGAGACAAAATTAGCCTTCCACATTTGCCAGCTGGCATCATGTGAGGAAGCTGCATCTCCCAGCACTGTAGATCTCACTGCAGCTAATTTGGGGCTAAGGTTATTTCTGTAAGGTGGCAGAACAGTACTCTTACCTTGGATACTCAATCAAATAATCACTGCATTTAGCGATCAGAAAAACGGTTTTGACAGACTACTGCTGAAATCTAATGAACTGTTTTCAAACCTTCCGACAAGGAAGCCTTATGCAGAGGAAAAAGAAACATAAAAAGAACAATTTTTCTGAATTCATGCAAAAAGTACACAATGTAAGTATCTGCAAGATTCCTACTCACCTTTCCAAATTCTGAAGTGCTTTCTTGTTTAATTCATCCTGAGTGCCCTTCAGAGTGGCTGCATGACAAGATACAATGCCATTTAAGAGTTAATTAAATGTTTCAGATTAAATAAATACATGTATAGAGTATTTCAAGCTGGAAGCGTAAACACTGTGGAAACGTGTGTGTGTGTGTGCTCATTTTGACATGAATTCTTAAATTCATTTTTATTAAAGATTATTTTAAGTCCTTTGTTTGAAATACTGAAGCATTTTTTACTTACATATGCCACTGAAAGGGGCTGGGAGAAGGGGCCATACACTAACTAGATACCAAGAAGGAAACAGGCCCTCAGCCAGGCTGGTGCAAATGCTAAAAGCAGTAACCTGCAGCACATTCTGACTCAGATACAGACCACCCCCACCACCATCTTCATGTAGGAGGGTGCTGCAGGTTGAACAAGAAACACCAGCAGCCAAACTTACAGCTCTGTGACAGAACACCACAATAGACTTTTAGGTTACTTCAGATGTGGCATTAGCCACTAATGCCCTTCTTCCATGCCTCTAATTGCTTGACTAATGGATCCTGCCCAGTACGCTCACTTACCAGTGTATAAATTAATTCCTACCTAAAGCCAGAAAAGGAAGAGAAGAATCAAGCTCTTGTTATACCTGGGTATCATAAGATATTATCATCAAGACCAACAGGAACAGAGGAAGAGCTTAGAGGAACATAGCTTTCTCAGATCCAAAATAGCTGGAAACCTAGTGATGGTTTTTAGAAATGCATTGGCTGTCTTGTTCTGATTCTTAAGTTTTCAGATTTTGCATAGCAGTTGTTTCCTGTTCTGCCTATCCTGAAATTGAGAGCTGTTGATCAATTGCATAAGGAAGTGATGAGTAGTTAATACATCAGCAAACATCACCCATTAACATATATCTAATTTGATACATCAAGTCAGCGTATGCTACAAAATAGAAAATTACTAAGTAGTATATAATAATGCAACAAACCCAGTAAAATTCAAGTATTCTTAAAAGTTATTAAGAAGAAAGAGATGTGGTCTTCTGCAAGACCTGCAAAGGTAACCAGTTTCTTTGGATTCTGCAACATGTTAGCAAGTGAAATTTTGAAAGTAAATTATTCGCTGCAGTAGCTATAGTGATCAGACCTTTTTTATTCCTACATCTTCCAACAGTTCTTCAAAACATCAGGTTCATTTGAGAGGAACAGCAAACTTCAGGATTTCCTAATCATAAAGATTGAAACTTGCTTAGGCCACAAAACCTACTCTAAGTATTAAAAACTGATCCAAAAATTTGTATTTTAAAGAATAAATTTAAAGACATGGACTTTCATGAAAAATGCAGCATTTAAAAATACATCACTCTCAATAGCCTTAAATCAAGCTACTGCAAAATACTGGAAAAAGGTAACAAAGGAAAAAAAATAGAAAAAAAAAGAAGGAACAAAGATTGATGCAAACAAAAATGCTTCAGGAGACATTGGAAAGGATTTGATTATACCTATAAACATCCCTACAGAAAAAAATCTGACATTCTGTCTCTCGTGGAAACTACAATTCTTTAAGTTACAGAGCAATTCTGAAGATGTCACACAGTAAGAAAGACTGAAAGAAATGTTACTATTTGTCCCTCAAATTAAACACCAAATGAAAAAGCTAGAACTTCTAGCTTCCACCTGTTAAGACATTTGACTAATGTTCAGCTTGTAGTCAGAAAGAACACAAAATATGTTGTGGAAATTAAGTGATTACAGCTAGTCAGCTTTGCCTCTGCATTACTGGGAAACAGCATGTGATTCCCACCTCCCACAATATGGACTGCATCTTCAGCTACCACGAAGCTGGAAATCTGGTTGTCCATCTCTAGCTTTGTGTCTGACGTGGATGAACACATTGAAATTTGTGTTCGATGATACCAAGCACTGATGCTGCAAGTTAACTAGGCCATTTACAGCACCTTTACAGCTAAAGGAGATAAACTGGGGGAAAAAAATCCCCAACGATGAAAAATGATTTGGGGAGAGATGCATAAAAAGAAGCTTGGCCATCAGGTCAAGGGAGGTGATCTGCTCTGCTATCATGAGACCCCCACCCGGTGTGCTGTGTGCAGCTCTGGCATCCACAACATAAGACATGGTTCCTTTGGAACAAATCCAAATCAGGGCCATGAAAATGGTTAGAGGGCTGGAAGACCTCTCCTATGAGGGAAAGCTGAGAGAGTTGGGGTTTTTAAGCCTGGAGAAGAGAAGGGCCAAGGGAAGCCTTACTGCAGCCTTTTAATACTTAAAGGGAGTTTTTGAGAAAGACAGACAGAGGGATATTTTTTACCAGGGCCTGTAGTGATAGGACAAAGGGGTAATGGTTTTAAACTAGAAGAGGAAAGATTTAGATTATATACAGGAAGAAATTCTTTACTAAGAGGGTGGCAAGACTCTGGAATAGATTGCCCAAAGATGTTGCAGATGCCCTACCCCTGAATTATTCAAAGAAATCTGCAACCCACTTGCGTCACTGACAAGCTCTCACTTCAGACAAAGAAAAGCTTGCCCTAAGGAAACAGAACCTGGTGGGTCTGATTAAACTTTTAAAATTTGTGCTCCATTCTCCCAGGCTGATGGCACCAAAGAATTCTTCAGTCCCTACCCAACTTTGCCTCCTGCGAGCATGGCTGCTGCAGATGCATCAACTAAAACAAAATATGACTTATTGCTTAGTTTAAAATAAGCTGCAAAAGCAGTCTGACCAATGGGAGAGTGGCACAGGGGAGTTTCTGAAACCCATAAGACACAGTACTTTTGCAAATGCCATTTGAGCATCCCAAGATTTATTTTCTGAAGCGTTCTGGGTTTTTAGAGGAGTTTCGGCCTTACTAAAATTCAACAGGTTCTTCAGCAATATTTTGGTACCTAAATACAAAGCTCTGAAGTCACATTTGAAAACAAAGGAGGACAAGTCCTGTCTTAGTAAAAGCAGTTAGAGCACAGTAGGAGTAGTGAATGCATGGAATGAAACACAGTGCTGAGGATCAGAATCAACACTATAAACATGGAGACAGGCATCTAGTTCTAATCTTGTCCAATGGATTGAGCACCCATTAGCAGCTGAAGTACAGTCAGGTCTATTTATGTAATACATTTGTTTTGTGGGAAAGAATTCAGTTTGTAACATGCAAAACTGTTCCTTTATGTGAATCATAACGTAAGAAGTGGGGATGACAGATAGATGGACTTCAAAAATATATTTTTGATCCAAACTAAAACACTGGCACAAAAGTGACAATGGCTTCCTGAGGACACATCTTTCAGCTACTTCAATGAGACTTATTTCAAGAAACATGTAATTAAACATTAAGAATAAGGAAGCTATCCAGCATAAGTTTCAGGGAGTCTTACTTCCTCCAGGAGCTTTTTGCAAATCACGAAGAAAAGGCTTTAATACAACTCCTCGGTGCCTTTGTCACACAGGACAAGAAATAATTACTAAAAGGTTATATTAAATAAGAAAGCCTAACTTGGATGGAAGGCTGTAAGCTTTAGAAGGCAATTGGTCAAATGGCTCTGAAACTCTTAGCTACCATTGAAAATACTAATTGACTGAAAGTCATCTCAGCTGGAAAGTTATAGGAATCTCACATATACACACGCATAGATGTTTGACTTGTCTGCATATGTCAGTAAGAACTGGTATAAATACAATGATAAACAAGATTGACAGCATGAGGCAGGATTGCATCACAAAACTGCTGTCTTTCAGCATGTTCTAGCTTTGCTTCCTTACTGTCATATGCTGTTTTTTAACAATGCTAATGAAAAATGTCTTGCTAGTGCAAATTTGACATTTTCCAGTAAAACACAGTTCCATATTCATGACCATCATATGTATGCTTTTGAAGGACTTAATCCATTTTATTAAAATATAATCTGAAAGATGGAAATATACTCTTCCTATTTCCTTCAAATAACTAAGTGACTTGTCCTATTGCCTTAAAGGCTAGAGATACGATGAGAAGGCAGATATATTCTGCTGTTTCAAAACATAAATCAGAGGCTAATCTGAAAACAATCTGCGGCAGTTGTTGTGAAGACTGTTTGTTTTACATAAAAAAGGACACAATATTGAACTCATCTCTTGAAAACTCAAGAGATTTCCAGAAACAGAGTTTCCAACTCACATTTTGCTGCACCAAAAAATCTTTAGAGCTAGAGTACAGCACAGGCCTCTCCAACTCCAACTTTCCATTCTTTAGAAATCACCTTCTTTTCATACTGAAGTTAACAAAGAGATTGTAAGGGGCTAACATAGAAAACCTTCTATCTCTGAAAATAGTCTCTGTGATCTTGTATAACTTTAGAACAGTTTAAACAACATCTAGGCAAAATCCTTCAAAAAGTAGGCTGTTAAGCAGAACTCTATTCCTAGTGGACTTAAATATATATATATAAGAGAAAGTTCAGGCTAGGAAGGACAGACTTTTTGACATGAACTTTCTAGAGAGAACTATTCTGAGGCAGAGAAATGAAGAACTGGAGAGAGTTGCAGTGCTGTTAGCCTCCAGGATGAAAAGCGGTTCTCAGAACAGCTGATCAGATACGGCTGGCTGAAAAACTACACCAACTTGTGCTACTAAAGAGCACAAGAACACTTTCTCATACACGTCTTGCAGAATTCTGGTGTAAGTTGCAAGGCCAGCGTATTCCATGATAGCATAATAGAGTAATTTTAGCTTTGATTCAGGCTTCTTTGCTGGAAGAAGTTGGTTTGTTTCTATGGAACCTATCTGACAGAAAAGCCATTGCTTGCACGAGGGCAGGACTGCCAAAATGATTAGGAAACACACCAGCTCAGCCATAATTCAAAGAAACTGTGTTAGAAGGCCTTCTACCTATGTTAGAAGTCATAGAATAAACAAAGACTGTTCCCACCTGTGCGCTTGATGAAGGTCAGAGCTAGAACTCTCCCAAACACTTCAAGCCCTTCTGACTACAAAGCACCGAATCTGCAGGAGCCCCCTGTCCACTCATTCAAGATCCAAGTAAGCAGCATTAAACTATTTCTTAAACATTCAGTGGTCTGTTTCTAGTCAACATCCACACGTACCAGTGAGCTAGATATTTTTATCTTGTTTACTTCTAAGTAGAAAAAGAAACGACATCGCAGAGAGGTTGAATCTCTGTGGGGAATCAGTATCACGCCAGGAACTGAAGTGAGGCATTTCTGACTCCAGTTCTTGGATTGTATTTCTTTATGATTTATGAGTGGGTGATAAAAATACAAAAACAGATGGAAAGTTTGACTTTTTGTTGTGTAAATAAGTGGAAGAAATGTATTACAAATATTCAAGTAAAGCACACCAAGCATTGCCAGCTACACTCAGATTATCACTCCCTAAGTAATGACCTGCATTTCTTCCTGTACCTAAAAACTTCACTTTTATTACCACAGAAGACAGTTCTCTGAGCAAGTGAACAGTTCCCATTTATCCTGCAATCTGATTGTTTTTCATGTCTAGTCAGCACTGAAAGCAGATTTTCTAATAAATTTCCATTGCTTGCACTGAAGACTTTGAACAAATGCTCCATACAACACACTTACCAAACAAGGTAACTCACCATCAGTAGCTTGAAGGCTGTATGTCAGGCCCAGTGCCAGGTAACCCTTTGCTAGGGACTCTCCAGCATCCTCACCCAGGTCTATCACCATTTTAGCAAAGTGTTCTCCTTCTTCCAGCTGCAAAAGAGGTAGGTTGAGACTTATAGGCATTTCCCCTATACTTGCTTCAATAAAATTCACCATTAAGCTTACGTGTAAGCGATCTGAGAGCCATTCACACAAGGGCTTTCAGTGATCCCAGAGAACACTCACAAAAAGGAGGATGCAGAAGGTCACATTAGCAGACCTTGGTGCACATGCACGGTTTTGAGAAAAGTTTGGGTTTTGCACCCCAAACTCTTTTCAGATGTTTATGATCAATTAAGGACACCATCTTATTTTATAGTTCCCTTCAGGCACACTTCAATCATGCAACCTTAAATACAAATGCTGGATCAGCTGGACTACTTATATGCTACGCTAGGAGTAGATGGAAAGGTCTAACAGGTTTCTTCCTTCAAAGGAAGACCATTCAGTTCTGCTGTCTGATTTTTTTAAACCATAGCAAATTTTACTTTCTTTTAAAATACTACAAGAGTAAAACAAGGAAGCACTAACTTCACTGAGAGCTCTCAGCTGCTGCTTGCAGTTCTGCTGCCACAAGGACGCAGAAATTTCAGGACAAGAATTTTGATCTGAACTACCAGAAGACCTTGGCACCTTTTGGTGCACTAGCCACCTTCTGCATCTTTTGCAAAGTCACGATTTCCTTGAAAATGCATTTTATATTATAGATACTAATTGGAGGAGAGAGCAGTCACAATCTTTCAGGATCAGCCTCCAAAATGATGAAATATGTAGGCTTGTCTCTTCTACTACAGCACAGACTGCTCCCCACAACTTTCCTTTCAAGCCTCCTTTCCACACGTATCTATCAGCATCTGTAAAATCTGAGTTAATGGTAATTTTAAACACAAAGAGTAAGTTAAATATTTTATTACAGAACGGAGTATTTCTCATTTCTAACTTTAAACTCTCATTAAAATCACTCACCCATTTTAAGTAGAAAAGACTAAGAGCTGTAGACTGTGTATACCTTGAAAGGTATAGATTGGAGAGACATCAGCAAAACTCGTAAGTAATGCCTGAAAGGCAGAGCCTACAGCAAGATCTCATCTCTGTACAAGACAGTATGCAGATCCTGTCAACCATAATCAGAGTCATCCCTAATCAAGAAGCAGACACCATTACACTATCTGATAAATCCTCCTTTTGGAAACTTTTATTACATCACAACTGATGTAGGATGTAGTTGTTTGTAGGATGGGGTTGTTTAATTTTGAGAAAGTACTTTTTTTGTTTGAAATCCAGCTGGTTTAGACACAAGTACTGTGGATGTGTGCCCTCCTAATACTCAGCTCTGTCAGACTTCAGCACCTCATGGCTCCTTAACACCTAAAATGACTCACCCATAACAATCTGGAATTAAAATGCACCATCAGACAAGAAATTTCCCTTCTGCAGTGATCTGTTAATACGCTACCTATGAACAGAATCTACCTGACTTGATGTAACATCCTGTCAATGGGCCTCCTAGTCACATCACTTGAAAACATTCAGGTGACAAACATTAACTAACGGCTTCGTAAACAAACAACCTGGGATTTACTAGATGATATCAAACATAAGAAAAAAATTACTTTTAACATAAGCCTGAAGAAAGGCTGAAAAGTGCAAGTGAAGAAGCAAATCTCCACTGCTTGGATTTCTTCCTCACTGGTACAACTCCCTGAGGCCATAGAATTCAAACTAAATGTAGAACAATTGTTCCCCAATTTCTGAAACCTCAGATCAGTCAGTCCAATGACCAACACATATGTTATCATCAAACCCTTTCCTGAAAGCACTATGAAAGCATTAGTGTTGCTCATTGCCCGGTCAGCTGTGATGGTGGTAACCACTAACTGACACAGGAATACCTCTTGCGGAATACTGGGACTTACCAACTAAACTGCAAGGCCTGTCTTCGAGGGTATAATCCAAAGTCTACCAAAACCACTGCAAACAGTCCCATCTACTTCAGTAATGTTCAGATGAGACCCTTAAACTCTGATCACATCAAGAAGACTGAGATTTGTTTCAGCTGATTTCTTAACCTGTCAGTAGCCCTACCAACTTCCCTGCCACATACTGAAATGTGTTCTGGACCAGAGCCTAGGACAATGGAAGAAGTGGCCCATGACTTGCCACACAGAAAAAAACCCCCAAAAAACAAAACCCACAAATGAACAACAGAAAACCCTCCTATAAAACTGTAACTGAATTCTTCATCTCTCAGAAAATTTTACGTAGGACATGAAATCTCTGCAGCTTGAGAATTCATTATGCACCTCTTTGCCACCATGAACAGCTATATTCCCACTCCTTTTCTTCATTGTTTCTCCTCTTCTCCCCACACATACTTTCATCCAAGACATCTCCATGAGATGAGAAAAGAGCTTTACAAGGAATTCTAATGACTAGTGAACAAGAATAGGGGTGGCTAGAGTGTATGGAAAAAAAGATTAAATTAAAAGTTTGAAGCTGAAATGAAGATATGCAAAATTGGAGAAGTTTTGTTCCATTGTTTCTCTGAATGGTCACCTGATGGTATTTCCAGTCAGATACTGGAAATACCTACACTGCATAAATCAGTAGTGCACCATTCAGCCTTCTTGACTGCCAGTTACCCAGGGCCACCTGTCAGTATCAGATTAATCTAATGAATCAATAACTAAAACCACAACTTTTCAGAGTGGCTGAAACAGCACTTCTAGCACATTCTTGTAAACATTTATTCATACTAAACACTAATGGCACTTTGACCAGCCACAAAGATTCTTATGAATGCAAACTTGGGTTAGCTGAAGTCTGCTTTGAAAATAAGTGGCCTCACAAACTCCAGCACAGCTGGTTCTGTTTATGAGAACACTTACTTTTCCTTCTTACGGCACTCAGACACTTCCTCTGCTAGCCCTGCTGTGGCAGCCATCTGCCCCCTCTTCTCCCATTCTCCTACTCTTCAATCATTCTGGGCAAGTGTGAAAAGCCAAACCTTTGACTCACATTACCCACTGTGAGGTTTCAGCTCTCCAGCACATCAGTCTTGCAGACAGCCTGCTCAGCTGTGAATCTGGAAAGTACTACCTGAAACAGGAATAACCCCTTGGGACATACTTGGGGTAACCAACTAAACTGCAAGGACTACCAGATTGCAGTCTGGATAAAAGCTCCCTCTCCATACACCCAAGTGAGGGACCAGTAGTGAGCCTGAGCTGTGATCTGCCAGTAAAGCTGTGTCTGTGGGGTTCCTTAAGGATATGGGATGTCTCCAGTCTGTACTGTGGAGTTGAGAAACAGAGGAGGGAAGGCCTACCACATTATTCTCTCAGAAGCAACAAAAAACAAAGTCTCAAAGCCATACCTCCAATCTGGCCCTTACTGTTCTCACATTTTTCTACATACTTTGCACTAAAAAGCTGGTGGAGAGAAGGGCAGCATCCCAGGTTGCAGGGAGAAGTTCCCTACCTCCAAGACTTGCATGGAAGAAAGAAGGCATGGGGGAAAAACAACCTAAGAGGAACTTTCTGCATTTTGAACTCCAGCTATACAAAGTGTCAGGAGGAACCTGGAAGCGCTAGCTAAGCAACCCCTCCATCACACCAGAAAACAAACACCTGGCACCTGGAGAGAGACAGGCTGCCAAACTGTGAACTGACACCAATGAGATGGGGTTGGTTGGGTTTTTTCCCCTTCCACATCCTCCTTCATATTCGATAGAAAAAGAACAGTTGCTAGCTGTGCTACCCTGAGGGATGTTTCCCCTGGTACAGAGAGTGGCTGTTCCAGCCACCACTGTTATTTGACCACAGGTTTTGGTGTGTGCTCAAGCCAAGCCCGGAGGCATACTGACAAGGGAGCGGAGAACAGCAGGTGCTGTCCCCTGGCCTAATGCCACCCAGCTGGTGTCCAACTGCCACCCAGATTGTTTTTAGAAAAGCTCAAGCCCTACCCACTGAAATCAACAGCTTGCAGGACTAAGTAGGAATTGCACTTCTCACCAGCACACATTTAGAGCAACTAAGGACAAACAAATCAATGATGTACAGCAGCATGAAAACAGCTCTTTATTGTGCCAAGAAAGAGGAGCACACAAAGGAAGAGGCAGGAAATACATCAAATGACAGTGGACTTAGGACAGCAGACAAGGTTAATGAAGCAGGTGAATTTGGACACCAGTGACACTGAACAATACCCAAGCACTTAAGAGATCAAAAACCTACAGAATGGGTATCTACACAAAATTACACATGATGCTAACTAGTTGAATGGACCTCTTCTTACCATTTTAATTACACTGGATTGTAGCTATAGAGACTAATTCAAAGAGAAGAATATAAATATTGTGGAATGAGAATGATAAGAGGAAAAATGCATAGGAAGAAAGTGGTCTGTAAGGCATAGTCTAATGAAAAGGTTTTGTCCCATAGCTGTTTATAGCACACAAAGCTAATCATGTTATGTATGTCAGAAAAAAAAATCCTGTGCTTTCTACTGCTGGTCTAGTCAGCATTTGCTCTTAGTGTCACTACTGTTAAGCTCACCAATTTAGTCTGTGTAAACTCAGCCCCCAGCACTTAGGAATACTTAGGGCTTTCCTCCACTGTAGCTAGAGTGGTTTGTTCACAAAGGCAGTTGCATAGAAGACAAAATTCTTGGTCATTTTTAATATCTAAAACCCATGGGACTGCCCCAGAACAGTAGTGGTGATGTAATCAAGAATGTCTTTTAAAAGACAAAAGAAATACCTAGTAGCTCTTTGCTCTTCCCTGCTTTCTCAGCAGCCTCTCACTCTGGTGATGCCGATCCGTTCGGATGTCGTCAGCAGGCAGAGTAACTCCAGTAACAGGACTAGATTTGATCTTTTAGTATTATTCATATTGCACTATAACCTAAGCATTTCCAGGCGACTCCAGGGCTCCTAAGTGACTGGGTACAAGCACATGCACAGCATTTATTATCTGTAGTGGCAGGGTCAACAACAGACAGAAGGGGAGAGAAGCACTCTCTGATTAAGTGGTCTGTGAAAGTAATGAATGGTAAGCTGTTACCTCAGAAGTATGCAGCTCTAAATCTACATCCTGCCAATCCCCCTGACACACACACCATGACGTCCTGACTTCATGGTGTGTCTTACTCAGTTTTTATGACTTCATGCACAGTCTGCCTTGGCCCAACACTTCTTCTCCCTTTCCCTGACTGATGGCATGATTTCTGCTGCAGCAGAGCACTTTGCTGTGCATACTAGTTCAAAGAAATGAGGGAAATGTCTGAGGTACAGCACCATCCTGTGCTGCAGCTTTTGCCATGGAACAAAGTCCTTTGAAAAGCTCGTATTAATACTGGCATCATTTACTGCTACACAAGTTTAGCATACCACCACTATTGCTATTATATCAACTGTGGGGCAATGAAAGTTTTAAGAACATGCCTCATGTCTTCCTGCTCTTTGTCAGAGCAGAGTTCTAGAAGATTCAAGCCTCTCCTAGGACTACAGTTGATTTTGCTCTATGTGTATTCACAATGTTTTCAACATGCCTCCATTGAAATCAATGGAGTAAAAGGCAAAAGAAAGCATCAGAGTAACCCTAAATGCCTCAAACAAGGCTCCTGAAATGGAGAAATTCAGTATTTAATGCTTGCCTGTAGGCAGAAGTCCTGTTTTAGTATTTTCATAACACCTGCCATAACAGGATCCCGGAGAACCTAGATTAGTAGTGAAATTAACAGTACTGTACTATTAAAATATTAAAAACAACAACTCATACTGCAACTCAAAGTCACTGCCAAAATAGGCAAGTGAGCATTCAGCTGAGGCCGTGCCAGGGAAGGCTGAGTGAAAGAGGAAATTGCAGCAAGCCTTTTAGTGAGCAGAACTCTGAAATTATAGTGGAGCAAGGCAAAGCAACCTCAGTATGCACATATTTCAGTGCAAGCTACCTCAACTCTCCTATGGAAATTCCAAACAATACTCTGACCTACAATAGTCAAAGACTTCATAGTGCATTCTGGAAAGCTAAAAGACAGCTGGCTAAACACAAATGGGCTTTGTGTTCACTTGATAGAATCATCCACATGCAAGTTCAGCAAACTGTTGTGCTAAAATTCCAGAGGCTGGAAGGCCTAACAGCACATTGCCTCAAAAGTAATTCTAAGCCTACTACAAAAACATTTAAAACACCTGTGTAATGGTTTAGATACAATACAAAAGTTCTAACTTTGCTGTACAGGTCTGACTGCATCCTGACCATGCACGTGTGGTTTACATATGTGCATTAGTTTTGAAGCTTTTCTGGCCCTCAAAGTCTACTGGCTTAAGCTTTAGAATTAATGAAGTATTGATTTATTGTTTACACTGGGGTTTTCTTGGTTTTTGTTTTCGAAAACCTGTAACTCTGGAAAAGGTAGCCAAAACACTGCTTATACGACTCAGTTGTTTACTGCAGGCCCAATCCTAAAAGCTAGTGGTTGATGGGGCAGATCATCTCCTGACGTAAGCCAGCATGGTACCACTAACATGCCAGTGGAGTACTGCCAACTTACATCAGTTATTAATCTGGTCATACTGCCACAACAGAAGCTGGCAGAAGCTCAGTTCTTTTCTGCATCAGGCTCTGTTATATATTGATTTGCATGGCACTGTATGAATGCATCCACGTTTTCACTTTGATTTGTTCTGCACTGAGAGATTATTTCATAGATGTGATCTGAGCATACTCAATGTTGTAAATCACTATAGTACATTTCAATTAATTTTCTGTTTTCCTTGCTCTTAAAGTGTGCTGAGACACCATGTACAAAGCCAGCAAAATGAGTCAAGTGATCACTAGATTAATCATGAAAGAAACTGTTCTGTGCTTCTCATGACATTCTGTAATTATCCATTTGCATAAATGTTGTGTTTTGGGGTTTTTTTTTATTGCTAGTAACTGAAAGAAGACTAAAGTACTGCTTGCCCATCGGCTATAAACAAACTGGCTACAATACTGCACCGCGCAGTAGGCAGATGCAGGACATAAATTAGCTGTTTCATTTGGATAAATAGTGATCTGATTTCACCCTTTTCCTGCCTAGCCAGCAATCAAGAACACACATATATTTCCTAATTGAAAAATTAATCATATTTTATATGTTCTGAAAAGGAAGATGTTTTTGAGTATTTGTAACTGCTAATATTTGTCCATTAGACTGTTCCTGTCCCATGTCTCTCCTCCTTTCTATTTATACTGGCATTGATCAGCCTGTTCACTTCCAGTTAAAATTATTCAATTCTGATTTGATTGCCATGTAATTTAAATGCAAATAATTACTGTAAGGATGACATTTAGAAAAACAGCTCTGCTAAGCAGGAAGGTCTTTATTAGGCACAGGAGTCTGCCAGTAATATCAGAAGCACCCCTTTGACTAAGAGATGTGGGAACCTATCATTTCAGTTCTTTTAAAAGATGTTCTGATTTCCCTCGGACTCCCCTTAATTAAAACTCTTCTATACCAGCATCAGGTTTGGTATGAGGGTAAAGCATAGGCCACTAACTGAAAGGAAGGCGGGAGGGAAAATTTTAATTTGGTTTTAGTTCATAAGGCTATGCTCTAGATAACTGCAGTAAAATCACCCTCATGTGAAATCATGATTTTATTTCATAATGCACCCCAGTTCTGAGCCAGCGTCTGACTGAATAACACTGAAAAGCACTTCACACAATAAAAAAGCAGTACATTGAAGAAAAAACCCTCTTGTTTTGAAATAATGAAAACCAACTCATTTTTCTCTTCTTCCCCTGCCTTTCCTACTTTTTAGGGTTAGCCAGTTGTTTTATCAGCTCTGCCATGTATGAGAAGTCTGGAGATACTGGATTGCCCAAGCTGGAACTGAGTTAGTCTCACTCTCTTTTCAAAGTAACAAGGTATTTTTATATGCTAGCTGTGCTTTGAAAACTTCATCAGACATACTAAGAACAGCATTCAACACAGCTGTAATGCCTGGCTTTCACACCATTTCAACATCTGTAAGAATCAGAAAAAACCTTATTTGCTTTATTTTAAAAAATGACATTCACTGTGAATGTTATTTTATATCACTGAACGACTTTCAGCCTTCAAAATTTAAAGACTGAGCTGCGGGTACAAGAGAGTTAAACTGCTCCAAATGTAGAGCAGAAGTAGGTTGGGCAGTTCAGCAAGGATTCCCTGAAGATGCTCAGACCTGAAGATTTTTCCTAGAAAAAGATGCTGCCTGTTTTTTGCTGACTCATACATAAGCTTAACCACTATAGTTTGAACAGTATAGTTCATTCAAAAACATACATAACCAGACATCCTCCCTTGATGGTGGTGCAAACTGATACAACTCAAGTTTAGCTGAACACCAGCTTTCACCAGACAGGGATGAAGAAGGTGGGGAGGCGGGGTAAAGGAACAAAACAACAGCAGATCGGCTTCTACAGCTTTTCACCAAGATCTGTGCAGATTCTTCTGGTATTTTCTTTCATGTTTTCTTGTATCTGTGTTTTACTTCTATTTAGCAATTGTAATCCTTCACTGACTGCAGGGACACCTCGTGGTGAGGACAGGTGAGAACAGCAGGCTGCCGTTCAGTTAATTAAACCAAGTAGCAAAAGAGTGACAGATGTTTCTGCTCCTTTGGATAATCAGAATTTCATGGGCACCAACTTCCACTCCCACTCTGCTTCTTGGGCGTACATTAACACATCCAGAACACAAAACACTGACACAGCAACTTCAAGAACAAAGGACTGAGTTGTCCAGCAGACCTGAACTGTCTAACAGTCCACTTATAATTATTAGCTTGTGTCTTCCAGGGGCTACAAGAGCGGCTGGTTCAACGTGACACTCGGTTGAAGCAGCAGTCCTCAGAACGGCTGTTATGGCTTTCCCCTCTCCTCCTTTCTTCAACATGCCAGCAAAACACATTTTAATGACTCACTGCAAAATTTCTTGCAGGGATTTTCATTTTTTATAAAAGGCATACATGTGTGTATGATTTTTAGCAGGGATTCCCTTTCTCCCCACTGCAACTACACTGTGGCACTGTCACTGCAGCACCTAATCCATTATATAATGAGAATTGCATCAGCTTGCTTACCCAGTGCAGTGACCCAATGCAGACCTTGGCAGCCAGAAGAGGAACGGTGGGATCTGTAGGTCGCAGTTTAGCGCACTCTTTGAGCACTGACACAGCATATGCCGACTGGAGGAGTGGGAGAGAGGAGGCGGAAATAAAAAAGGCTGATTAGACAATGCTGTTGAGAGGCCAAGCAAAATATTGCAGTGACATGTACAAAGAAGGGCTATGAAGAAAAGAATCATGTGTCAGCAACAAGTCAGCAACTTTATTCCCACCTCCGCATGCAGATACATGTGTGTACACACACGCACACAAACACACTCTTCCCACGCTCAGAGGAAACACGCCAAAGAAGCAGCCCTGGCTGTGCACTTCCCAAGAAACAGTTTTCCTTAGCTATCAATGCACTCGTTATATTAACTCTGCCCTCCCAACACACAAGAATTCTGCTGCAGTTTTCCTTACATACAGTCATCCTCCAGTAAGCCAGGACAGATCATAAAGAGCTTATCCTCCAGTACATTCACATTTTAGGCCAACTCCACTCAGAGAGGTTTGTGCAGCTAAAGTAATCTGCTCAGTAGGTTGTTTTGTGTCTTCTCCAGTTCCAGGACATACAAGAAAGCAACTGGGACCCCACCATACAAAGGGTGGATGCAGATCAATACACTGTTCAGTGGCTGGTCCAAGCATGCGTTAGAAAGAAAGCCCATAAAACTCTTGCTGTCTTTCTGATGTTAGGTTACCATTAATGAGGATGTTTTTTAAGATTAGCACTTACATAGCCCTTTTGATCCAATGTGCTTTGCAAACATTGAGTTTTACAGCACACATTCATGGCTGACACATTTCAGATGCTTTAAAGGGGAATGCATAAAGGTCTGGTCTGAGCTAGTGATGAGAAGGCTGCATCAGACAGTAAGGAGGTGACAGAAGTTGCCCTACCAGAGTTTCCCAGTCCATCCTACCTGAACCACAGTTTGTCTCACATTTAAACCTTCCTCACTACTGACCCCTCATCCACTCAAATTTTCTCGTGCTTAAGCTCAGGGGGAAGTTTTATTCTCTTGGAATTTTTCCTTGCATGCCTGTTTCCTCCCAAAGTATTCCACGCACTCCCAAGACACAATGTTCCTGCTCAGAAGCATGATAAATAGTCATGGCTTTTCTCTATTACAGAAGAGCAGCAACAGAAGCTCGCAAAGTCAAACGATCTCCTATTCCCATCAGGTCCTGGGCATCTCCTCCTGACCCCCAGGGGCTCTCCCTACCAGAACTCTGACCAGCACAGGCAGCTGGGTCTGGTGACTGCTGCAATCCCCTGCAGCAACACCACAGCTTCACATTCCCACTGTCCATCAGCACTCTCCCCGCTTGCACCACAGCAAAGTAGGCTGTGCCTGCCAGCTCCTGACTCCACAGAACTGAGGGTCCACTTCTTGCTACTGAATTCGAAAGCTTGATTAGGAATTTGCTTGGAAGGGAACCCGGGAAAATGGAAAACCAGATGTACACCAGCCATGCCCACATTAAGGCAAAGAGGGGTTTCATAACCAACGCAGCAGAGAGCAAATTCTCCTGCTTGAAAAGCTTGGGTACCTGCCTTGTGGTCTGAACAAGAGCAGCAGCACGCCCTGTATTCTTCAGGTTGCTCCCACTTACTGATCATCAGGCATGATCAGTAAAAGTGAGGAAACATTTGCTAATTTAAAACTGAAAATGCATAATTTGCTTAAAGCCAGAAGGAAGCTTGTCTCAGACCAAGGATGGAAATCAATAAACTTTGTCCTAGAGCTTGAACCATTACTTCATCCCTCTCAGAAATAAAGACGAGTAATTCAACCCTTAGGTACAGGAAGAAACACACTGCTGTGCTCTGTTGCCGCGAGGTGACTAGCATCCCTCAGAATGAACCTCCCTGACACCTATTTGTTCAGAACAAGTGGTGTCACAAGGTTTTAGTGGCATCTTATTCCTCCCTCTTGCAAAATGCTACCTGCACTGAAAACAGCTGGTATTCCCAGCAGCATGACAGACATGTTGGAAATCCAAGCATAACGCCATAAGGGACCTAGGCTGGATTATCATCTTTTTGCCCTCCTACCTATATTCCAGCCCCACAGATGTTTCCAGAAATAAATAAATGTGACAGCAGGACAACATGCACCGTGACAGCCAGTATATGTGCAGCTGAATCCCACCAACCCTTGTCAACTCACCATGCAAAAGTGAACTGCAAAGGCCAGATATGTAAAAGGCCATACGCTGTCCAGAGCCAACACTTGCAAAAACAGACACAAGCTCAACCCAGTGGTCATTTCACAGCTCCCCAGCAGCAGTGCAACTGCAGGGAAAGCAGGAGGCACCTGGGAGCTGGTGGCAGCTCTCCTGTGGGTCAGCACAACCAGCACTAGCACAAACCAAAGCAGTGACAGGCCTGTCTTAATTTGGGTCACAGCTGTAGGACCTTCCAAGGTCGACACCAGAGGAGAAGTGATACAACCCATACCTTGCCAGTTCCTCTTGAACTCTGCTCCCTCCCCGTCTGCAGGACAAGCCAACACCACAGCCTCCAATACCCTCAAACCACAGAGCCCTTCCCATGTCTGTCCTGTCCCAAGCCCGTTCAGGAGGCCACTGCAAAGCAGGGACTACCGAATGCTGCACAGCAGGATGTCCCACCTTGTGCCTACAACCAAGCACCTCAGGCGTGGAGTCACTTTATTACATATGCACTCAGGAGCTTCTGAACATAGATTTACAGAGCAAGAGGCATGGTTTCCACATTGCTTCTAAAACATTTAGAAAGTTATGTCATTTTAAAGAAGTTTATAAAATTTGCAACTAAACATATGGAGTAGAAGTGGTTTGAGAAATAGGGTGATATGAAGCCTTTCTCCCCAGCTGCATTTTAAAAATTCAAGAGATATTATATAATTTCACCTTGAAAAATTTACTCAGCAGATATTTTATACAGATGATAAAAACATTAGTCAAGGAATGACAAGGGAAATAATATTCCACTCCCACAGTGACCTTACTTAGGGGAGACTGGCATGACATGTAATATCAAGGTTTCTTAAAGATACTAATTACAGACATTAATAGCCAGGGGAAAAATATCAAGCAGTCATTATTGAATACAGATATCATTGGTTTGTAAAAATATTTAATATGAAACAGTGTTTGTGCAACATTGAAATAATCTGGTAATTAAAATGTACATATTCTTTCACTTAGTGTGGGTGGACCAGGCAGCCAAGTGCATTGTTTGTGAGATTCACTGCAAGGCAATAATAATTTGATTTATTGGTGAGGCATGCTTTGAGAAGAGCAGAAACTGAATTCCCAGTGAGTACATGCTTCCTACTCATGATTCTGAGCTTCAGAGGGGCTCACATAATAATTCAAGCCAGGATTTACGTTGTTTCTATTTAACCTGCTAATTGCTGGATTATAACGACTGCACTAGAACCAGTTCCCAAGGACTTAGAAAACTAGGTCTCATTTGGCCTCTCATCTCCAGCAAGGAATCACAAGGAAGCTATTGGGGAAGGAGAAGGATGGAGAGGACACCTTCCCCTATGTAATTACAGCAGCCATGGTTTTGAATCCTGTAAGGGAACAAAATGTAAAGAAAAACAACTATCCAAACACAGAACACAAGTCCCATTCTCCATTTGCTAATTCGATAACGAAGCACGGAAGCATACTCCTCAAAGATGCCTGCACATGAGCAGAAAAGAACAAAGAACATGCTAGAGTTAATTTTCTTTCTTCTTTTTCCGAATGGCTCGAGAGAATTTGCCACCAGTTATGGTAAACCCACAGATGCTGCCCAAATGCCGGTTTTCCTAGCTTACTCCAACACAATTTCCTTTCTTTCCCCTCCTTTGCTCTCTCACCATACTAAAGCGACCAAAGAAGGAAGTCAGAAAGCCATTTCATATTTAGAAGATGAAGAAAACACTGCTACAAGTAAAAGGAAGAATAATTTCCAGACAGTATATCATGCCTGATAGACTTTGACACGCCATGAACAGTTGCTCTTCTCTTGCACAGGTTCCAAAAACCTCCGCAGTTTTTTGCTTCTTTGCTACTTTTCAGCCAGAAGGAAAAATGTTCCTCAAGATGGTGGGCTGGTAGACAGCCTTATTCCCAATTTACCTGGCAGTTTAGTACACAAATGAATTTCCACAACTAGTACTGCTATATTTCTTGCATCATCCTGTCTAAAAACTGCACTATTTCAAAGGGATTGTGGGGAAGTGGAGGAAATCTTTCATCCAATGCAAGAATTATTATTCCCTGTGTCCTGGGATTCACAGCCATTTAGATATAAATGACCTTGAACTAACATAGAAAGATGACAGAATGAGCAAGCAATTGAGAACTCTGGAATCGGTAGTTTTGCTATTAGCTTTCCACTGAATTTAGAGATTTCTGTGAATCTCTCAGCATGAACATTATTCCCTTAAGACATTTACTTCTCTTAACACAGGAACTCCTGATTCTCTCCCTTTTCTTTTACCTTGTGTTTATCAAATTAGAGCACTGGAGTTAAGCAGCTTCAAATACTCCCTCTTAAAAGCACCTCTTACATTCTAACATCTATAAGCACACATTTGTACTTGCTAATGTGACAAACACCTCACTTCACACTTTCTGTCAAAAAACGAGAGTTAAGCCTGAAGGCAATTAAATAGCCCACCTAGGTATTCTGCTCAACAGTCAGGCATCTTAGGAAATTTCCATTTTTGTACTATCTACAGCACACAGGCAAACTCCTTTCTAATCTTTCCTTTGCACCAAAGGAAACCAAACTATTGAATATCCCCTAGATAGCTGACCTTTGTAACAGGATCTTTAACCAATGAATGTTCAATATTTTAACTTTCATTCCCCAGCAATGCTATTTAAGGAGCCATCCGAGGCCTCTGCTGCTCCCAAGGTTCCCGCCTGCAATACAAAGAGAAAGGTACTTTTTTTTTTTTAATGCCAGTTGCCTAGCAACCAGTCTAAGCTTTTGCAAGGATACCAACAGAAGGAACAGCCTAAATCATAAAATTTGTCTGCTGTTGCTGCAGAATTATGTATTAAATGTATTTATAACTTTCCTTCTAACCTTCTGGAAGGCTGTATGTTGGCAACACAGGCATGGCTGAGTCAAACTTGAAGCTCCTTGAAGCACTTAGAGACATCTGCTTTTGCTACACTGTTGAAATAAGGGGAAGGATTCCTTTTTTTGGGTGCAGCACAGATTGGAGAAGCTCAGACGTTAGCTTGTCATTATTTGGCTATGACCAGTGTGTATCAGCAACTTGCTGAGGGCTCCAAAATCAGAGTTCATGTCTGTGTAAGACTGGTTTCAAAACCTTAAAAATGCTGCCAGCACAAGCTTTGGGCAAGGCTGCAGCATCTCCAACTGCTGAGCAGCCAAAGGGAGCACAGCGACACTGCAGGACTAGCTCTGGGAAGAGCTGGAACTTAGGCCCTCAGAAACACAGCTGAATGACAGATGCCAAGAAGGATTCGATTATTTCCCTTTGTGTAACACCAGACACCTCCTGAAGCATTACATGATTAAGAAAACCATTCAGGTAGACATGCATGATTTTTTCTTCCCCTTTGCCTTAAAGAGGAACGAACATAACGGGTAAAAGCAGAAAGGAGAGTTTTGAGTAGTTGAAAGCAGCTTTATCTGCCTGGTTTTGCAAAGTATCATGCTTGGAGCTCACATGCCCTACTGCCAATCGTATCCATCTACATGGTAATGCTGACTACTGTTCCTGTGGTGCCCTCAGTACAGGCTAGAGGGCGCTGGGGAGGGTCAGCAACAATGCAGCTGTTTCTGAAGTCACACAATTGTTGTCCTCAAGGCAAGCACTGGGCTGACCACGTTCTGCAGGGCTGGAGAACTTTGTGGCAGGCACCATAGGAACATATCACCACCATCAGCAATCCTAGTACAAGGCCTGCTGAGCATAATCCTTGTCTCTAGGTACCTGCTTCCAGCTCCACTAAGCTCTCACAGAGGCTTTTCCCCACAGATCCTTCAATTGTTCCCGAGCTCTTCCTTTACTCACTCTCGAGGTGCTTCATCCCCTCAGTGAGTACATAGCTGAGGGGTAAAAGCAGATTATCCTCTCCTAGCAGATACTCCAGACTTCCTTCAGCTGGCCTAAGGCTATGGAACTACTTGCTCCTCCTCTCAAGAAACACACATCCTAAAGCTCTTCACTCACTAACCAAGTTGCATTGTGGGATTGCATTTTCAGGCAGAGATGTTGAACATGAATGTGAAAACGTTTCCATGCACTGCATACACTAACAACAATAAACATCCACTGTACTTTAGAGATTAAGACTCATGAGAGTTGAATGGCTCAGTTAGGGCACCCAGCACTTTTAGACTACGCAGACTCAATGTTCACAGAATAATTTCACACCTATCCTTGAAGAATCCCTCCCTCAGTACCCTTAGGAAAATGGCAAATCAGTGTCACTAAACACAAATCTTGTCTCCTTGTGCAGTATGCAGAAAACAGGCACCAATGCTGCTTCGTGTTGTTCAAGGCATGTATTTTAACACTCAAAATGCAGATCTAGGAGACTTTCTTAAGTACCATAAATTTAAGCTAGAGCCTACTCAGGATGCACTTCTGAGTCTCTACTCCCAGGGAGCTCCAGCAACACTTTGGGACATCCAGGCTAGGTCCTGTGTGAGGATAGTAGGTGTGGAAGGGGACAGAAATCTGAAAAAGGAACATGTAACTGATCCAACTGGTCCAAGGCCAAGGAAATGCTTGTGAGTGCACAAGGACCCTATTACACATCCCTTGCGCTTATAATACATCATCTAGACACTATGATAATTTAGCCTCCAGCTCCAGAAATGTCAGTAGAGCTACCCTCGTCTGCAGGAGAGCTGTGTGCTGGTAACCTCCATGACCTCCAGGGGAAACTGTTTAGCTGGAAAGCAGCAGCAGAGAACAAGTCCAGCCCAAGCAACTCTCTCTTCGCTGCTGCGAAGACTACAAAGTCTTTTCCACTCTGTAAAAGAGAGTGCGGTCCTTCCTTTCCCCATGCTGCTCAATACCGGTCACTTTTTCAAAATCTTGAGACGAGCAGATGCAACTGTCTGCGCTCGTTTTACTCTGGCAGCAGGACAGTGGCTCATGTCATTGCCTGAGGACTCTGCCAGATGGCATCCGGCTATCACACCACTCGCCACTCCGACTCCAGCCTGTCCACGCACAGCAGCAGAGCCAGGGAGCTGCGATGCCCACTCAGCCTCCAGCTGATATTACCACATAGCCAAGGTGATTACCAGCAGAAGCAACTGAAAGCATCTGTGAAGAATTCAGCATTCAGCACCACAGGAACAGGGGTGCTGCATTAGAATGATTTAAACCTCTTTGGCCTATTCAGAACTGCACTTGGTGACACAGGACATCTCCCACCGTGTTGTTGCCATTGTCTAGACTTTCCCAGCATTTCCTTTCCTTTCCTTTCCCATCTAAATTTGCCCACAAAAGTATTTCAAATGTAATGGTGGATTTTTGTCATTTAGTTAAACATGCCTCTCTTGTTCAGTGAATATACAGTCCAGTATAACAGACATTCCTAACAATGGGTTAAAAAACAACCAGACTACACCATCTTTCTCATTATGCAAGTTGCTGAGAAACACAGGAAATGAAATTGCTGTCACGCCATTATTTCCACCACTTAAGTGAATAAAAGACAGACAGGAAGGTTATGCTTCTCTGAGTTTTTTCATTCACTGTTTCAGGAAGCCCCTAGGCCTGCAGGAACTTACTGAAGTGATGTGCCTATTTTTGTTACGACACATGCTTTTCAGAATAATGTGTAAACTCAAGCCTATGTGTGGTAATGAACCAAGGTGGCTGGCTTGACATTCAGACTGATCACTTGTGAAAAATGACAATCACCATTTGGCAATTTTTCGGCTGGCAGAAGAAGAAACTACATTGTAATTTGACTTGATTGACTTAATCTGAATACACAAATTAAACGCACCTCTAGTCAAATTCAGTGTAGAATAGAGGGCAAGATGGGATTTTACGGCACTTTTAAGAAGGTCAGAGTTGAAAATCCTAAAAACATGTTAAAAAAAAAGAGAAACCATAGTTTCCAGCATTTACAGGTTGATAAAACTGTTCCTGTCGTGCCCAGGATTTATGAGCACAATTTGCTGTACTGTAGAACAAGTAATGCTGCAGGATGTGAGGTTTCATTACCAAGAAATGAGACCATGAATTGGCTGTGACTGAGACAGGTGAAAATAGATCTTCACGTATAAAAGCTCAAGTGCATTCTGCAGTCTAGACTGACCACACTGTTTTCTCATCAGTTCTTTCTGCTAGACTGGAGCGCTTGCTTTTAAATGAACTGTCCTGCTATCAAGCTGCAAAGCAATATAAAAATGTATGCCACATCTCCCATTAGCAAGATGACGCATTGCAGAGTATATGACAGGAATCCTTAGGGAATACTTTGGGATTAGATGTGAAATACTGCACAGATGGGATTGTTGGGTAAGGGAATTCCCTCTGACCCATATAGGGCTCAGAACATTTAGCGCTTTTACATCAATAGGCAAGATCAGGACATTTTTAGCTTGTAAATATTTAAAGCACAGGCAAAAAGACATGATGTACTTGAAAATCTGAAAAGAGAGTACAGTTACAGAGATAAAAAAAAATAAAAAAGAGCAACACAAATATTTAAGTACCAAATAGTCTGTTACATGTAGGGAAGGTGAAGAGGTATGCAAACATAGAAGGACAAGAACATGCAAGTTGCTAGAAGCTAAAGATCAGGCCCCACTTCTCCATGCCAACCTAAGACAGAAGCACAATTATTCTCTGCATACACTCACTCTCAACCATCAGCAGTTAAAAATCTTGATTTGCTCTTCAGCAGATTACTAGAGCTACAGAATTGTCTGCAGCTGAGAATCAGGTGACACAACTTGTAAAGCCAACAAAGCTCCCAGACAAACCCCACGTCCATGGTAAGATTCTGTGCCTTTCTATCACGGCCTATGTAGTCGTTGTCCTCCGTATCAAGGGATCAGGTACCTGAAGGATTTGCAAAGACACAGAGGGCAGGACAGTGCTAAGTCCAGCTGAATTCCAAGGTGAGCTGGACATGACATGTAAGCCCCCATCTGACATAGCTCAGTGCAAGGTATTAGCACCACGGCACCAAGCTCACTGTTTAAGTATTACACCAGTAACTTCAGGTTTCCTTATACATGATTGAGTCTAACCATTGTTTTCAAGCTTGGAATTGGATTTTAAAATGCTTGCACTGAACTTCTACAGGAATCTGTGAGGCTCTTTCTGACTAAAGATCTCTGTTCAGCTCCCTGCTGATCTAATGTGCATTGCCAAAGCTTTGGTATCTCATAAATCAGCCAGACCTGTTATATTTAAAAGGAGACAACGATGGAGTCCCACAACAGAGTCAGAGTTTGCAAGGTCCCACAGAAGACACCACTGATGCTTCACAGAGGGGTCACTGCAGATTAGCCTAGGGTGTTCCACAGATCCCCAGTGATTTAGGCTCCACACAATCTCCACAGGGCACTCTTTTTCCAGTGTTCCACTACCCTTATTTTTTTGCCTCATAATAAGAAACACGTACTTATGTTGTTGCAATTAGATGCCATCACGTCTTGTCCTAACCACTACAGCCAAGATTAACCCCTTCTTTTAAGAGCTCTTGAAGATTTGTTTCTCTTAGACGTTTTTTCCCCCATAAGACCAAAAAATCATTTCAGTCTTTCCACAGTACTGCTTACTATACCCTTAGTCACATGTGATGGTCTTTATTAGACTTTCTGTCATTGTTCTGCCATTTTTTTGAAGTAGAAGGCTTAACAACAGTCTTCCAAAATAAGGCCTTGCCTATGCTCACAGAAGTGAAGGAATCCCTTCAGACATCTTCCAAGCTTTGCAGCCACTTATACCTCACAAGACAATTTGTTTGCAAAAGCATAGATTCATCTCCTATTTCCATGCCAAGGCCACTGTTTCTGGCTCAGGTTATAGCCATAAAAGGCCAGTAGCAGCTGTAATTTGGCAGATGAGTGCTAGTTGGTGGTCTCCACTCAGGTCCACATGGATTCCTGTACACTCCATGGGCACAGAATATAGGACCATATTAAGTGGTCTACTACTGCACAGCATCGGTTTGCTCATACCTCCCAAAAGTGCAGGTGGGGACTCCAGAATGAACTGGCTAAATTTTGTACCATTTACATTTCCTACAGGAAGTCCACTCATTTAAGACTAATAAAGAAAAGCTCCTGTTACCTTTGCCTACTTTTCACAATCACATTTCAGCCATCTCAGTGGTTTACTGATGACTTTCACAAATACCACACTAATCTAAAAAAACTGCTTATGCCGAAACACGTGACTGTGCCAACGTTCACATTGTTTTTTTCTACAGCATACTTTGCACCAAGCATTTTAAAAATATTAAACCTTGCAAGTTCTCGATGAAAAAAATTAACATTTCCTTGATCAGACTGAGAAACCACAGCTTAAGACAACTGCCTAGAGACACACAGAGTGAACTGATGGCAGTTTTAGACATCAGCTCTTTTTTATACTAAGCCCATTTACGTTGAACCTGCAGACAATGGACAGCTGTATAATGCTTTTCAACTCACAGCTATGCACAAAATCCATTTTTCTCCTTGATAATGAGAAAGAAAACACTACACAGAAAGAACAGTACTCAATGCCAAACGCACGCCCCGATCACAAAGTGCAATCAGAGACTAAAAGGAGAGCACTGTCCTTTCACAGAGCTGCCTGATGGCACCTCCTCCAACAACACACGACTCTACACATTCAAACAAGTAATCTAGATACCCTCTTCCAGAGGAAAATGTGCCTTTCCTGAGTCCTTTTGCTTGAACCTTACCTTTCCACAGGCTACCATGGACAGGGCAAGCTGGTACCACAGGTGAAATTCATCAAATGCAAACTTCATGGCTCTCTCCAAGCACTGAGAAAGAAATGATGGAAGAAATATCAGACTTTATTTATTTTCCTCGTTACACCTTTTGTCAAGACTGCTGCTTGGGTCAGGAAACAATCTGTTGTGGCCCTGGAGACCCAGGTGATTTTTTTTTTTTTTAATGACACCATTTAGACTTCTCAGCTAATGAGACTTGCTAGCGTACATCATCATTTCGAAAGGTAGCCACTTCGTTCAAGTGCCTACATATAAATTACATTAATGTCTCAAACAGTTCTGTCTGCTTTTCTGGCCTGTGCTGCCATAGCTCTGTTGATGTTTCTGCTAATTGCTAACTAGCACACTCCATTTTCACCTTCCCCAGACAAGCCACTGCAAAGAGGGGCTTTGCCAGCGTGTTTGGAGGCGCAGCTTGGGCAGAGGCCGGGGCAGGTACCTCAGACAGCATCACATACTGCCCTCTTCTGCCCAGCGTGATGCTGAGGAGGTCGTAGACTGCAGAAGCATCCCGGAGGCTGACGGCTCGGTCATCCTGCTGCTCTGGGGCTCGGCTGATCACTGCGTCTCGGTTTGCCTGGGCACAGACACACGTGAAGCATCAGAAACCAAGAGAGCAAAACAGAACTGACTCCTCCACAGGAAGCTGCACCCATCCCTCATAGCATTTTGTTTAAAATCATCTCCAGGTTTTCTTGTTTTAAAAGTTTACCCCAACATAAGGAAGGTGTTTCCACAGAGGTGCTTTCTACCCACATGAAGCAAACTCAAGAAGATAGCTGTATCTACAGGAAGGAACTGCTACACATACCTCATCCGGATTTGTGTCACAGAATTAGAGCATTATGAAACAGACCTACCAGATCCCATTTCCTCAATAATTAGAAATTCAAGGCCATCCTTAAACCATCTTCCTTATTTCCTCAATAATTAGAAATTCAAGGCCATCCTTAAAGCATCTTCTTTATTACTTCAATTGCCTGCAACTGTGATAACTGCTTCCATGGCTGATAATTTATCTTCTATGTCTATGCTAGATTTCTTCACAATAGCTTCCATTTTTGTTGTTCTTTTCTGCTACTCAGCTTTTATTTTTCACTTTGAGCAGGTTGCCTAAGTAACCAGATTTGCCTGCCATCAACTTAAAGCATTTAGAAGTTTGGGCAATGCAATACCAAATATTTTTTTTAAAAGTATATAAATTATGTCTTAATTTTGCTAATCTATCAGTACATTGCTGGGCCTAGATCAGGAAGAAACATTACTTTTGACAGAAAATGATCAGTTCAGCAATTTCCAAGGATGTCCCAAAATACCATGTGCCACTGACTCAGATCTACCTCAAGACCCCAGCCCTTTGCAATTTTCTGAGCACAAAGAGGGAGATTACAATTCCAGAGTAAACAGAAAAGTCCCTCTGGTTTCCAAACACAGAGGGCCTCACCCACACTGCCCAGCTTCTGGGAGAGGCAGTGCTGGATGCCACTGAGCCTGAGCACCATCTGATAGCACAGACACACTGCCCTGGGCTCCTCAGCTGAAATGGGTGCAACATCAGACACGCAGGTCTAGACATCTAAAAGATCAGAAAAATTAAGAAAATTGCCAGCAATTTCACCTTGAGCAAAGGCAAACAAAATGTTCCCTCCTTGAAATAGGAAGGTTATGAGATTTATTTTATAATAGAACTATAATCTTACATCTATTTCTTTCTAATTGTGGGGAGATTTTTTTTCCCCAAAAAGGTTAAACATGGGAATTAAGTGTAATAAAAATTTCCAGAATATGCAGCCCTTAAAGCCCATGCGTATTTCATTGTGATTAAGCTGCAGCTGTTTCATCATGATTTTATCTGTGTAATGCCCCAGTTCCAAGCACTCTTCATCACAGCCTCCAGCCGAGACTGCAAACACAATTACTGACAACTAACACAATCTCATCCGAGAGCTAAATGGTGACTGCAGTTAAAGGCAAGCTGACAGATCAGACCCAGTCCAGTGTTTGCACAAATAAACTTACACCAACTCCTGCAGCCACAAAGGCATTTTTCTTTTTCATGCTACTGCAAAAGATGTAATTCCTGACTAAAAAAATAGTTCAGAACAGATTGCACGACAGAATGAAACCAACTTTAAAAATTCTGCAACCAGAGTACAGAGGCATAGCTTGTCTACCTTTATTAGCAGAAATGAAACAGAATAAAAAAAAATAAATAGATGTTTAAGCTCTGTTTGGATTTAACATAAAGCTGGTACTTTAAATGGAAAAAAGGAGTTAAGTAAAGGCATATACTGTGAGATCCTTATTGCCAAGTGAATCCTCCTACGTATATACAACAGCATTAACAGTTTTTTCTGCACTGGTTACATTGTTATGACAATTGTTTGTACAGCTACTGAGATATCACCCCCATGCTCTGTAATCTCATCATCAACCTCCCATTACAGTCAGCTACAGCCTGATGCTTTTTTGGGTATCCATCTAGTACCAAGCTATGATTTTTAAGTGGATGCATTAGCACAGATAGAAAATTGAGCAAAACTCATGACTGTCCATCAAGTTTTGCCACAGATACTGGTACTAGAACAAAGAACACACCCCAGTCCTGCAAAAGCAGGAATATAGGGCATATTACAGGGATGCAACATTCTAAAATTGCAGTCATACTGAACATATTGTACATATCATACTTTACCCAAGCAGACAGCAGTTAAATGCAGCACATGCATAGGCATGATGAATATTCTTTCCAAGAAGGTCATAAACCTGCTGATTTTGTTCAAGCTTTCAAATCTCAAAGCCATGGAAGGTCTTCGCAATCTATCACTCTTTATGCTTGCATGCATAAAAGTTGCCACTAGCAAATTCATTGTTACTTCTATCTCAACAGTTTCTTCAATACTGAACCTATTCCCAATTGCTAATTCCAGCTGCTCTAAAAAAATAAATCAAGAGCCCACATTATAGTATAGACATAAAAACCCCACAAACTCCAAAACCAAAAGGTGCAAACCTCATAAAAAACTGACTGAACAGTAGTAAAAATATGGATTGTGTCTAACACGATAAGGTAAATCACCACCCTAAGGCTCAAGGTACTACTGCAGTGTACATACAGTGGTCAGAGAAGGGAATGTGAATCACTATTTCCTGAAACCCACTCAGGAAACTGGCATGTCTCTGTGGTCTGCCTCTCACAGAAGGCAGGCTGCTGTCCCTCAGATCACCATTCACCTTTTTTTTTTCTTTGCCTTTGTTTATGCTTTTGTAAATATTAGTTTGTCAGTGAGAAATCCTGACAGTCACTGGCAAGTACAGGTGCGAAACAGTTGCAGAGTTACTTCGATAAAAGAATACACCCATTCTGTGGGATGGGGAATTTTACCTAGTGAAATGCACACAGAGAGACACTTCAATTTGCATTTGAGAATGCAAAAATTCTAAGCTATTAACACCAATATTTTTTCAATACCTGTGTTTCTGTTGTGTCAGACCACTAATTTTCCCAAACACAATTGGAAAAAAGGTTATTTATACAACGCTGGTCTCAAGCAGTGTATCCATAACATAGGCAGCAATTTCAATTTATCCTACTGCACTATTTCCTCCCCCTCCACTATTAGCAGCAGTAAAACATAGCTACAAATACATTTTCAACACCCCCACTATGACTATTCCCTCTAAGCTGTTCCCATTGTCACACAGACATGCCTCACAGCACACAAGCAGGATGGAGAGAGCTGATGAGTCACACCAAGAGAAGCTCTGTTCAAGGCTGTTTTGTGGGATGGAGAAGGTCACCAGTGCTACCAACACAAGTTTCACCACTGGGAATTAGCATAACTTGCATTATAAAGGCAAAAATATACAGTCAATGCCCCTTTTTTTGAAGTATTCCAAGGTAATCGAGCAATCCAGAGGTGCATCACATTTGCATACTTTGGGATGCATTAGGCACAATTAGCTGTGCATGTAGGTGGCTCAGACATGACAGCAATCCTATCTGGGGAGATTGGACACATTTTGTAGTCAGCCCAGACCTAGGACATTGGGCATCTTTCAGCCTTCCCTTTCCACAGCCCAGTGACACAGCCCATCTGCAGGCCACACACACCCAAGAGGCTCCAGCCCAAGCTGGTAGCCCTGAGCTAGCCCAGCGTTCAGCCATCGTGGTGTCTCCAAACCCAACAGGGCACAGAACCTGGGGGTCAGCAGGGCTTTTCAGTCTGGCTCCAAACACAGCAATGCCACCATATGGGACTCTCAGGCCCATGCTGGCTCTGACAGCAGGGAACAGCTCTGCCTTTCCGAGCACCCGCAACGCTGAGCTACACACAGCTCAGACCTTCCTATCCACGTACACAGTATACACTTACCTGCAAACTAGATAAGCCCCCTTTCCACAGAGGATTTGCTGTACATCTATGATGCTTATTTATGGCTTGTTTATTTCACGAAGAAAGGAAAAGAGCCACAGCAAATCCAAACAACCATTACTTCAGCAGTTATTACGCACACAGTTACGCTGCAGAAAATTACATTTTACCACAGTACAAAGATGTGCTTCTTAATAAAACGTCAAGCAATCATATGAATTACAATAGAGTATATTCCATGTAGCAGCCCCTTCTCAGAGCAATTAGCTATGAAGTATTCTTTAATTGCTCACTCTGAAACATGGCTTCCCCTGATTTTTTCCAAAGAAGAGAAAGAAAGCAATTAAAATCTTTAATGAGTGCCTGCTGCCTGCCCCCTAATTCATGGGCATTCGAATGTTCAACTTGTGTCTTTCCATAATAGACATAATTGCCAGATCCACTGCAACCCATCTATACAGAACAGCAGCATGTTTTACACAGTGTACTGTAATAATGTAATTGGTGTGATTCAATACTACCATTAAGAGAGAAAAACAAATGCTGTGTGTGTAAGATTGACAACAGGCCTTTGAAATCATGCAATTGATGCCTTTTCTGCTAAGAGCTGGGAAATATTTAGCCCATATCCTTTGGGTCTCCCTTCTGGCTGTTTTGTCTGTACTGCCAACAAAATGAATGAATTCTTCACAATGGCAAGAACCCATTCAATGGAATAAGCTACGGATTTTTTGTCTAAGACATTGATCATCTCTACATAGCACCTGAAGGTTTCCCTCATTAACATATGCAAAGAAAATATTCAGGGTTGACTGCAAAGCTGCTGTGAAAATGGCACATGGGTAGAACAGGGAGGACAAACCATGCCCCAGGAACTCACAAAACTCCTCTCAGAGAGATACTACAACTCATTCCACTTCAGACCAGAAGCATAGCAAATGAAAACTTATCCCCTTGTGAACCACATGGCATTCGTCTCATTTCTGGTAAGCAACAGACCACAAGTTACTGCTGCCCAATTCAGATGTCTCATCAAAACAGCCCATTATAATTGCTTATTAAATATGACCATATAGATATATCTTACATGTTTCAGGTGCATTCTAACACCTTGCACTGTAGCAGAACTAATTCTGGAAACATCACTGAAAGCAAGACAGACATACGCCCCCATCCAAAACAGCCAAACAACCCTACACAAAAGGAAGAGAGAGAAGCAGAAAGTAAGCAAGTTTGTTTATGGATACTATCTTCGGTAACAAAGTCATCTATTTGCTAACAGTTATCTGGATTTAGAAAGCTATCTTCCAAGAATTTATATCCTCCTTGCAAGTTTGGAAACAAAACTTACTACTTCAAAGCAGAAGGAAAAAGTCTCTCATATCCTGTTCTCCAGCAACTCACATTAGAACCATTTATTCAAGAGGTAATTAGCAGAGGTAGTGTATTTCCCACTAGAAACATCCTGCAGTCCATCTCTCCAGGTCCCAAACACATAGCTTTGCCTTGCAAACCAGCTAAAGAGACAGCCAGATTTGCTATTGTAAGTGCACAACCGTGATTTGGCAGGAACCAACAGAGCAGGCAACTATCACTGTGTGGGTGTTGATGGAGTAGTTGCTGCTTGTTCCAAGGAGAACCTTTAGCTAAGGAACCCCTGGCGGTGCTTCTTGGCACCTCGCAGGTCAGCTCTCTCACCAGTGCGGTGGAGACACGCAGCCACTCACACTGAGCTAGCCAGCTCGGGCGTCACTAGAGGCAAAGAGTCAGAGGTGGCCCTCGCATAGGGCACCGAAGTTAATTTACCCCTCTGTTTCGATGCAGTCCAAGGACGAGAAGGGAGGTGAGAGGGACACTTCCATTCGGGATAGACTTATAAAGGGGTCCAGGAGGGAGGTGGGGTAATACAGGAACAACCAATGGGGATAAGGAGGGGACGGAGTGGGGGCTGGATTACATCCTCTTAAGGGATACAAGGGGCGTCTGCCTGCTGGTCAGTCAGACAGACCGAATCTCCACAGGGTCACAAGATCAATGGGGGAGGCCTTTCTCACTGAGACAAGGGGGAGTCTTACACTTTGGAGCCTGTCCACCAGCGGGCCCCCTCTGTACCTGGGCTCTTTGGCCTCCTGGCCACCATAGCTTCTGGTTCAGCCGATACAACAGGCAACCCCATCCCCAGTTATATCTTTCAGCTGCCATAGTCCAATGGCCCTCAGTAAAATAGTCATGATGGTCATCCAGCTGTTGTACCATGACTAGGCTTGGTGCCATTTTAAAAAACAAGGGAAAAAAGCAAAAACCAACCTGCAAAAGCAACAAGAGATTCTCCTTCATCAACCCATTTACTGGACAGCGTTCTTTTATGAAACTAGGAACTGTAGAGCTAACAGGTTTTGTTTATTTCTGTGCTTAAAAATACATGGGTTTAGTGTTATTCTGTTAAAAGCATGCTCACAGCCATGAGTTTGTTCTCACCAGTAAAAAGAACAGGACAAGTCCCAGTATCCTACTTCCCCCTCACCATCTGTTCCATGCTCTCAGGCCCTCCAAGGTCAAATCGCCTTTAGGGATTCAAATCAGAGATAAGATGGGGATGACATTTCTAATCTTTGTTACACAGGCACAGAATTTATTAGTTTTGGATACAAGGAGCTTCATTTCCAGTATGAGTAAATACAGAGCCAAAAAAAATAAACCATGTTACCTGGCATGTTTGGTGGACCACATCAGCCAAAATCCCCAGTTGTAAGAGCCAGCATTGCTGGCACTGAATAAAGGCATTTCAGATTGTATGTTGCACCTCAGATTCAAGAAGGGAAGGTTTCTAAATGCAAACAAAGAACTTTTTCTTTTTTTTAACCTCAAAAGTAAACACAAAAAGTAATATAAAGTGTTCCATTCCTGGCTCTGAGAGGCTTCTGGCTAACTTTAAGGGCAGTGCAGTTAACTCTGAATACTCTTGAGAATAGCTATTAAAATAAACAATACTGCAGCTAAGGGTTAGTCATACCAAACCTCCTCTGTCTACACCCCGCAGCTCAAAGCACCAAAGCCCCCAACGGCGGAACCAGTCCTCTTCCCACTGGGAGGTGATGCAGAAAAATTTTTACATTTGAGGTTAAAAAAGAAGAAAAAGTTGCAGCAAGTCACAATATGTCCTCAGTTCTCCTCACAAACAGTGTCATTGGTTTAGACGGGTTAAATGTAGTAAGAAAGAGAACTAGTGGTTTAAAAATAGGCAAGTCCATTTTTCTCCAACATGTGATAGGAACACATCATTCTGCCACAGCCTGAGCTTGTAAAGGCTGTCATCAGCTAGCCTTCTTGGTCTGAAGGAGGGCATTTTCGTCCTCTCAAACACAGCCCATCCATACCATAACTTAGGCTTATACAAAAGGAATGATAAGAGTAGCCAGGAGGCCACAAACCCCCATAAAGACAGCCCTGACTGTGGCAATCTTCAGGCTGCCTGATTTGTTTCACTTGATTCCTTCACGAGAACTCTATAGCCAAAGGCTGTGACTAAATAACAGCTGGCACAGAGAAGGAATGTTTACCAAGCTCAACAACCAGGATTCTTTTCACTGTTTACTGAGATGCCTCATCTTATGAAAATAGGTTCCCATTTTTAACAGGACATAAAGAACACAGGAGGCAATTCGTGAGAGTGCCAGGGCAAAACAGGCTACAAACTTTCACTGTAAGTGCTAATATATCCACAGAAGCACCTTCAGAGCCATGAAAGAGGCTACCACGTTGTTTGGCCATTTGAAAACCTTTTACATACTTAGGCTCAAAGGCAGAGGGAGCCTTTGAGTGAGTGAAATACTGAAGGAACCCTTAAGCACCCCTTTAGAATATATTCTCATTTCATCCCACCAGAATATGCAAACTGGCTCCCTTGCAATGCAAGGGAAGGGATAAGAAGTAATCACAAGCCAGAACCGTCCACCACTGAGAGCCAGAGAAAGTTTGCTGAGAAATAGGGTCTGGCTCTCAAGAACCCCAAGGCAATTTCTTGCTTTCCCCTTTACAGGAACAGTTCTACTCCCCCATAACATCTTCTTGAGAGTCACACAGATCCTGGCAATGTAGATGTCAGCTTCACCTTAGGAAAGCAAGTCAAACATAAAAAGAGTGAATTTCAGCAGCAAAGGTGTTCTAGGTGTATACTTCTTGAAAAAGTACCATGTCTCCTTTTCAGCACATATTTACTTTGAGGTTCTCTGATGATTTATACTCTTCCCCAGGATATCTTTGCTCTGTGTCCCCTCCACAGGCTGACAATTTTTTTCTGTTCCTCCTTCCTCTAATTTTGTCCCCCTTCAAGGTCATTTTGGAGTGGCAGAAGTCAGGAACAGGCATGTGAAGAAGCTGTTTGGCTTTACAGTCCTTCAAGGGAGTTACAATGGCCTGACTGCTCTTTGTCTCTTTAAAAATCAGAGAGGAGAAGTACCCTTCTGCTGAGTTTTGCTCTGACAGAACAAAGTGTCAGAGAAGCCAACGTAACTGCATACTTCTGTTTCGTTTTAAGGGGTTCATAACTGTAAATACTGGAAGAACATCTAATTCAGCCAAAATCCAGGAACACCAACTATGTTGCTTACTGGCCTACAGAAACATATCATTATCACTTGCCATTGACATTCTCTCCAGGAAGGAAAAGATGTTTTATTCAGTTGTTAACGTTGCATCATTAGAGAGAGACCTCAACTGGAAATCTGCTTCCTGTTAATTCATTCCATGAGCTTCAGTAAGTTGTTTTTTTAAAGAAAAAAAAAATACACAAAACCAAACCTCCAAACAAACAACAAACCTGTACATGAGAAAACTCACTAGCCTACAGCAATGCTGTTACGGAAAACATGTCATGTCATAAGTTAAACAAAACTTCCCCCTTTTAAGTACCACAACAAAAGTCTACAAGAAAGTATTTATGGATTGCAAACATATGTAAGAATTAGATTGCTCCCTCTGTTCCTTCACTTAGGAAGAACATTCATGTGGTTCCTAAGTGTATTTCTGTACACTTGTCTGAATTTTAGTTAGAAGAAACTCGGGGCAAGGCTGATGCAAGACGAAGGCTCAGATGTTCCATTTCCCCAAAATCAGAAATACAGTTACAGGGCTCCTGCAGTGCCTCTGCTCTGCAGGATCTTCTTTTATTTGTTTTATATGTAGCAGATCAAACTGCCTTGCACCATCCTCCAGGAAGTTCCTATATATTGGAGGCAGCATTTAAGCATACACAAGCTTACTTATTTAACCTGGAACTCAGCACAGCAGTCCAGTTTCTATCAATAGCATTTTCACACTACTTCATCCATAACCTAGCTACAGGACCAGTTAGTTCACCATTTTACACTCTGTTGGATTGGGGTAACTTTCACCTCCTCAGCAGAACAAGATTTTGGAGTTTGAGGTCCCGCATGGCCTCTCTAACCGCAAGTCCAGTCCCAGAAAGGCTGGAGCAGCCAGTTCTGTCATTGCTCCAGATCCCGATCCTCCTCCTGCTTGGATCAACCCCGAGAAGCCCCACTGACATGAGTACTTCTGATTTTAATAGAAGTGCACATGATAGTCTACAAGCCCTCACTCCTGCAGTCTCCACTTCTAATTATGAAAAGCCCTTCCGACTGAAGAAAAGCCCTTGAAAACACAAAGCAGATGTGCTGCAGAGTTTTAATCTAGAAAGCACTGAAAAGCACACAGTAACACTCAGATGTACATGACTTTGAAGTCAATTTAATATTTTGGGGTGGTTCCACCTCTTCAAATTTTCCCCGAATTTTAAAAGCAGACAATATTAAACTGCCCTGTTCTGAAGAAGTTTGCAGGAAAGGGAAAGGACTTGAGCCAGAAGAACCAGACAAGAAAAACTGAAGGAAGCAAAAACCAAAAAGTTTCCACAGTATCTCTTTTCAATTTGTCTGAAAGTTATTAAAAAGTTTCTAAGAAGGTTGTTGATGCTCCAAGGTTTTGAATCTCACTTCGAGGTACAAGTGACCATCCTATATTTAAAGCAAAATACACATCACTTTACACATTTTCAGAAAACATTTCTTACACATTTTCTGTATGTTTGCATCTTCTCAGAACATGAAAATTATCAAGGGTTACCATGCAGTTATTTTTCCTTCAATTTTCTGCCTACCTCTTAAATGGATTTTTTAAAGCCACCAATGCTATAAATAGAAGAAATCAAATTATTTCACTGTAGCTTATTATGAACGTTTCTGCATGTCACAAGATTCCCTGTATCACTGCATCAGAAACTGTCAAAGATCACTCTAGACTGAAACAGCCAAGGACTGCAGACTAAGGCATGAAAGCAGAAGATTGCATCCTGCAATTCCAAAAAGCAGGTACCACCATCACGCCTGGCTTTAGGCAAGGCTCTCTTCCTCTCATTCTTGATCCATAAATCCACACAGATGTTACGAATGGAAACATCTGTCTACTGACAATGTATCTGGATGTCAGAATCTGCATGCAGCTATGGTGAATGCAGTCACTTTCTCTTCTTGACAATTCCCGAAACTCTGCACTGACATTCCACTAAATAAAAGTTGTGTCACTAATAAAAGAATAGACAGCATTTTCCACTCAGCATCTGAACCCTTGCTTCTGTTTATCTAGGGAAGATTCTGTAAACAAAACCAACCAGGAGACACGGAAATGCTAGATATCCCTTTGCACTAATAATACTACAAACTCATTTTTGGCTTACCATGGATTCACTGATTAAGAGAAGGAGAAGAGCCTCTTCTACGTTGTCTTGAGGGCAGTACACACTGAAAGACAGAATAAATTTTTCTGAGGAAGGTCAAGAGTTATACTGTCAGTCTCTTTCTCATTTCACAAGAGAAGCTGTAACTTGAAACATGTCATGCATAATTCATTTGCTAGGCAATACTTTCTTTGCAGGTTCACACAATTAAAAGCTCTGCAATATATCTTAGATGAGCTATACTGAACCCTCAACAGATTATTTCAATTTCATAGCGAAGACAGCCCTTTGGCTGGATTTTCTTCTTGGGGGGGAGGGGAAATCACTCAGAGTTTAATGTTTTATTTTTCCAACAGATTTTTTAGTGGGAAGTTGAAAAACAAAAAGACACGAAACTACTACATGAATCAGCGACATAATTAGCAGTACTGAAGAGTGTTCAAATACACTCCTTCCTCCTTCCAATAAACTGAAATAAAAATGAACACTTACTTCTCTTCTGAGTACAGCTCAGGCCTCCGACAAAGAAGATTGCTAACATAAGACTGATATTCCTTGTTCATGAACTCAGGAAGTGGATCAGATAAAGGGCTCCAGTAACAGTCTTCACTGAGGGAATGGAGAAGTACTTGGGCTAACTGTTTGGCTGCAGTCTAGAGATCAGTGAACAGTACAGAAAAAGACATCCATCAGTGAAGCCTTCTCCAACACAAAGGATTCACCCCTCACCATGTGCCATCTTGGGAAGGAGATGTACCAGCATGACAGTACCAATTGTCAGAAAGCTGGAGCAGCAAAATCAGCTGCTAAGGTCTACAAAATGTCAGTTTCTCTCCTCCTCAGAAAAGACCAGGCTTCTGCATTTACATGGTCTTGTTGCAATGCTCTAGGAAAAAAGTATCAAAAAGGTCTGACAGCAAGGGATGCTCTGGTGAACAAGGACAACTGATTGCCACATGGACTGCTGAGATAATCTCACAATAGTTACTATATAAGAATATGATGACACTACACTGTGTTCTCAGCCTCAGAATTTTGTATGCAAGTCTCAGGACCAGAGGTGACTTTTGTGTTAGGTTTAAAAGATGAACCTTTTATCTGTTAATATCACTCTCTCTTGTAGACTCTTATAGTTTCATCTTGGTACTGCTTCTCTCCTCCTGTTGCAGTAAAGGAGGGAGGAGAGAAGATGCTTAGGAACTTTGTAGTGAGACAGCAACATCACATGTACTTTTTTTACCATCAAGCAGCCAAAGATCCTTAAATACTGGCTTTCCATTTCACATGCACAGCTGGCAAACCAGGCCAAAAAGGAGGCAAGTTAACTTCACTTAGCAAAACTATCTTTGGCATTTGCCCTTGTCTGACACACATCAAATCTCTAATTTCTTGCTCTGTAAATAGATGAGCATGCAAACAAGCTCAGAGACATCAAAATGGGTGGTATCTTCTGTGAATTCTAAGCAGCACACCGCTCTAAGCTGTAAAGTAAATAATTGCACAAAACAGAGGGCAGGCTGAAACTTCAGCCCTTCTGTCCTAATACTTGTAAATAGTATTTTGCAACTTCTCTGACAACTGGATATGTATTTTATATGAAATTTACACTTTGAGATGTGTTATGAGCCCACCAAGAGTAATTTTCTTTTAAATACCAGGACAGGTATATCACAGATGTCATACTGCAACATCTAGGGGATCAAATAAACCACACTGAGGTTAAAGTTCCTATTATCAATTTCAGAAAAATAACTTGTTTTGATGCAAGGCTCTTGATTCTCATCCACCTCACCACACATGAATTCACTGAATTAGTCTAAAATGCAACCACAGTAGAGTGCACCGCCTCTTAAACATCATAAAGGGAGGCTTCATAGATGGCAGTCATCTGAGTGTACGATGGTGTCTCAAAGAAGTATCGTCACATAAAACTCCCTGGAAACCCCAAGACCTTCCATGCCCTCCTACTGACAAGTTACAGAAAGCTGTCTGTTTCTAGCTAAGCTTTTCTATGCTTTTTATAGCAAGTAACTACAAGCAAAATGGCCTAGGGCCTTGCAACATTAGCCAGTATCATTTTATCGTCTCAGTGTGTAATTATTTAGTCAGTTTTACCCTGAGGAGTCAACTCTCCTATATTTTCTTCCTACAGTCTTAGAGGGGAAGGAAAATAATATGCCAGCAACAGAAAGATCTCTACTGGTTCACACAGAAGTAGGAGTACAGTTTGTGGTAAGCCATTCAAAAGGCAAGCACCAAATAATTCTAGTGTCTTTAATTTTAACATACAGTACAGTAGCTCTGTAAATTAGCTTCACTCTTGTTTTAAATAAGACCAAACAAACCAGAACAGGCCAAGACTCTGATTTATGTTATTACTGCCTTTGGCTAAAAAAAGCATCATTATGCTTGAAGAACACTGTGATCCCACAAATTAGGGGGAAAAAAATCATGTGTTTTACTTTCATGCTTGAAAAACTTGTTTAATTAAGCACGTTCCTCCCTTTGCTCTCTTGATGGCTCCTTAAAAATAAATAAGAAAATGAAAATGCAACTTCTAAATCCCAGGAAAAGGTATTGAATGAACACCTTGAGAGTTCCCCTAAGAGCTAAATCCCCCAGGGGTGTTGTACAGCTGTCCCCAGTTGCACAAGGACAAGAGCAATTGAGCCATGTTCTGTCACAGTCTAGGAGCAGCAGATGGTTAGACTCATTTCAGCAAAATGATAAAACAGGCGAGCACAAAAATACCGCTGAACCCTGATCTCAGTCTGGAAAAGGATGCAATCATTTGAGTAGACAATTATTTAAGTCATCTCTTCTAATTTTCTGCACAAGCTTCCACACGCATCTGTATTCTCAAAAACACTACGCAAACCCATGCCCACCTCCCCTGCCCAACTTCTCTGGAACGACACAAAACACAAAGCAGAACCAAGTACAAGTTTAGCTGTAAGAGTATCAATGCTTTTAGGGCTGCAAAGCTTTCATTCTCAAGACTGCTATTCTGCAAGCTGTTGACCTTGTCACCTCCTGAGTAACTTCAGGACAAGATCTCTCCAAGGGAAGTCAGGGAAAAACCAGTTAAAGGTCTAAGAAGTTAAACAGGCACATAAATATTTCTTTACCTGAGACATTCAGGATAAAAGGATGCAAAGATGAAGAATGTCAACACCAAAAGAAATATTTAAAACAATTAAAATCACTCTGTCCTGTATTGAAGAGAGTTTTACAGAAGGAACACTGAAAGATGTCAGTGTAAAAAAGCACTGCTTGTTGCAAGAGACAGAAATACTTAATGCTTCTGCATGCAAATGCAGAAAGGTGTGCACACTGAAACTGAGAAAGAAAACAAGACAGCATCACCTGAGGACAGCGCTGTCAAACTAAATACATCTGTTTCTACTAGGGCACGAAAATGCACTGAAAACAAGAAAATAAAACAATGAAACAAACAAAAACCAAAACACAAACCCAACAAAAGTAACCTACATGCCCAGGTCTGAAGGCTTGGAGGTTTCAATTGGGCAGGTCTTTAAATTAAGGGGATCACTTGACATATCAGTTCCAAAAGATTAAAAAAAAAAAAAAAAGAAATAAAAAAAAGAAAAAGCTAGCAATCAATAGACGACAAATACACTTTTGTGCTACTGCACTAGTCGATCAAGAGAATTCCTGCATATCAGACTGCCCTGCCCTCCCATCTCCCATTCCCTTACCATTTTGAAGGTCTGAGTAGCTTTTGTTTCTACAGTCCGTAGTATTTCTCGCAGACTCCTCACTCCTTTCACGATATTTCTATGGGGAAGACAGAAAAAAAAAAAAAAAAAAGAGAAACCCCCAAAATCAGCACACTGGAGACAGACTATTTTTATAATGTGCCAAAGCTTGGCAACACACCTGATGTTCAAACAACCCATGGAACAATCACTAACACTGAGTGTGCAGTAGCAAGACAAGTCACTCTGAGGCACAGACAGGACAATGGCACAGAGCAAGGCAGTGACTGTAGCATTGCCTACTCCAGATGGCTTCCTAAGAGAAGATCACATTCACATTTGATGAACAGAGGGGACATTTGGAAGCCTTTCATAGCTCATATTTATAAAGCAGATGCTGCTCCTTAAAAGCATCCACATCTCCTCTCCATACACACAGATTGTACTTGTTTGAATTATATTGAGCTTACATGATGCTTTTAAATGACAATTTCTTTTAGGTGGTGCTTAAACACCTTGCGTCTGATGGTCCAGGCACATGACAAAATTACAGTGGTTTAAACAGTTTATTATCCAGCAGCTAAGTTGCAGTAACTGTCTGCAAGCACAGCTTAACCTGCAATAAGAGGGTTAGACTAAAAAAAAAAAAATTTAAAAAATCATATTACTCTGCATACACCATGAGCAATTAAAGCTGACTAGTTGCCAAATGGTATCTTAATCATGTGTCTGTGCACTCAGAGAGATGCAGAGAGGAAAGATTAAACACTGGACATATTAGTTAACACACTGGCAGCCTATCAGCTGTTCAAGGCTAAGGACATGGCCCCGGCCACCACAGTAACTGCAAAATGGTTCAACGCACATTCATTGCAGGGTCAAAGCTACCCAAAGAAATACAAGCTATCAGAAAAGAAGCAATGTTGCACAAGACAACAAAACAAGCAGCTGTACTGGTACATTAACTGCCACTTCAGCTTATCCAGGAGAATTTTCTGTGCAGATAAAAGCTAAATTTCATTTGAAAAAACAAAGCCATAAAAAACTTTTCTGTCAAACTGATTAAATTTTGAAGGTAAGCAGTACAGACTGCATTTGTGCCTGCTTTCATGCACTGCAAACCTTCTTGCTCTCCACAATCAAGAGCAAACATTTGATGACAATAAAAAAAAGTAATTATTTTGGGGGTGGGGAGATAAAAATGTGATCATGTTTACCATGAATACTGGCTACATAAAATGCCACCCTAAAGCCTGTAGTCACCATGTCACAGAATGCAAATGCATATGGCCTTACTTCCAAGCAATACCCATCTCAGTTTTAAATTGTGAGGTAATCTGTAGACTATCTAATCATGGCCAATGTACAGGAAAGCAAGAAAATAAGACAAGAGCAAAAATACCGAAGACTTGTAGAGAAGGTCAGATGCTGTCTTTTTTCCTTCCACTTTCTCCCAAGTAAAAAATGTGCTTTGAGTTTATCAAGGGGAAAAAAGCTCAAGGAAGTTTTTTAAAGTTGGACTTAAATACTTCAGCAAGCTCTCCAATGACAGGGCCAGGACACCAGGTGCTTTTTAGTGGGTCTAGAACAGAATATACCCACAAAGCTGCAGTTCTGGACCTTATGCACAAGTAGTGACCAAATCCAACAGAACTGTTTACATGGTACTTACTATCACATAGAAAAAATTAATAAATTCCCCCATCTAAACAAAATTCAGCTGCCCAACTGCTCTCCTTGATTACTGAAAACTACCAGCATTTTCTGTTCTTCCATGGGCTCCTTAAGACACTGAACAGAAGACTTATGGAGTATAACAGTTCTACAGCATTTTCAAAAATGCACTTATTTAGGTTTCTTGTTAGCATAATGATATTTGTCTTAATGAAGTGCCAAGGAATTGCATTAACCAACATCAGAAAGCAGACTAGTGATCACTTAAAAAGATAATTAATTTCACATTTGGCATATACTTACAAGGAGAAAAACCTATAGAATGTGATAAAAGGAGACAGTTTTGTTCCTAGAAAACTAAAGCACCATCACAGTTCAACATCTTAGACAAGGCCATAAAACAAGCTAAGCCTCCTGGGAGAAACACCTTGCTCTGGGGTGGGGGGAAGGGGAATAGAAAACAAGAAATAGACACACTGAAGTGAATGAAAGAGTAAATGGCAAATTGCTGCCCATCTGTCAGTTGTCAGGGCTGGAACCACGAAGCACACAACAAATGCTTAGGAACACACTTAACAGACGGTAGGAGTGCAAAATGGGCAGCACAGGAGGAGCACCCAGCACTTGCCACCTCCCAGACAGGTGCCCATGTGGTCAAGATCTATCAAAGAGCACCCACTCCATGCCCTGAGCTCTCAACAATACCAGTTCTACAGGACTGAGGATTTGGTTTGGCAGCTTTTGTATCTTGAACTTTATCGAACATTACTGAGCCATGACAGGAGACAGAGCACACCTGCCAGCATTCTGCAAACATACCTCACTACAGGAGTTTGTCTTTCCACTCTACTGTTCCAAGCCAAGACACCATCCGAGCACATTTCATTTAGAGCATATGAATTGCTCTGCTCGTAACAATACAGAACTCACTGTTCCATTAATATATGCCCTTTATATACTGAACGTGCACTTGAAGGGATTTTTTTTTTAATTAGGACCTTAAGAAGTTAACAAAAAAGAAAAGTATGTATTTGAACAGACATACATGCTTTGTAGATGACTGGATGAGGATGCAGACATAAAGCCTCTGGAAATCCATGATGAAAACACTTGATCTTACTTAGATTAGAAACTAAACAATCTTGAGCATCTGCAGGACTTGGATAGAGGACTACCTGGAAATCCCAGGTAATGTTGCCTCAAGCCATGGCATCATAAGTGAACATCAGATCATGGAAATGAAATGAGCTGGAAGAGTCCATAGGCCCCTACTGTACTGCTAAGAGGCCAGAAAAAGAAATGAGGAAAAACAGGAAGGGAAAAGGACACGATCATTAAACTGCCTTGGTTTTAGCCACAGTAGTGGTCAAAGCACCATTTGAAAAAACCATGATGAAGAGCAGTTTAGGATTCAGTTACAGCTAATCTAATAAAAATGAACACAGACAATCATGGGCACAAACTGTGACAAACAGCAACTTGAGAGTACAGTCAGTCTAGCTTCGCATAAAAATATGTTTTGTTTGTGCATGTATCCTGTTAATATAGATTAATTACCAGTCCATGAATCAAAGCAGTCATATCAGGGTTATGTCATATAGTTTGGTTAACACTACATAAAATTTTACGACACGAGAAAATAAAGAAATACATTGTTTTCTATGCAAATTGCTGGGAAAAATACTGACAATAAGAGTGGACTGTGGACACAGGGGTCTGCAAAGACAGTCCCCCAACAACATGGTCACCAGCAGATCACGTTCTTATCCCCACTCATTTACTGCTAAAACACTCAATTGCTGACAGATAGAACAGATCATCTTGAGATAATTACATGGCAGTTTATGCTGCATAGTCACCTCTCCAGAGTAAAGCAGTACCGAAAGCACAAAAACAGCAGCAACACCACTGCCTCTGCCCACCTCCTTTTGCATCTTTGCACCTCACCTGGGTTTCTAACCATACCCTCTCCTTAAACAGCTGCTCATGCACAGAACAAAATGCACCTGAAGATAAGGCAGTAATAAATGAGCCTAATGTTCATACATCTGCATCAGAAAAAAACCCAAACCAACCAACCAACCAAAACCCAAAACCTAGAGCAGATGATAACATGAAGACAACTGCCTGCCTCTTACAGTATGACAGCATCTGCCTTCCTATGTTCTGCATCCACAGCATCAACATTCCTCACTGGAGAACCAAAAGAAAGCTTTCTTGGGTTGCAGCATGGCAAACAACTGCAGGAAATGCGTCTTCAGCAACACAATGTTTTTAAGTGGCATCTCATTAAAAGCATCTGTGACTTCTACAGCTGCAAGACTTGCTGGTCCTTGCAGCTGGCAGTTCAACACCTGAAGGGGAGACTGGACCTTTCTTTTATATTGGTGCCTTCTTTCCACTGCACACTGCAGGAGAAAGGGGCATCCCTGACCAAGAGCACATCTGATCCTGCCAGGAAGAACAAAAGCATAACAACAGCACTCGTATCCCTCAGCTCCTTCTGCCTGTTGACACAAGAATAAAGCACTTACTATTCCTTTTGTACACATGTAGCACTGGGGAAGGACATCCCACTTGACAGAACCTACCCCCTGACAGCTTGAGGAGTCATCATCCAAGGCTTATTTCCTACCTGAACACGCTGGAAGCAATAAGGGGAACAAAAGGATTTCTTTGAGCTGTTCAGTATCAGGTGGAGTAATCTATTATACACATGAAGCATCCTAAAAAGCTTCTTCCCATATCCCTCCCCTTTCCTTAATATATCCCAATGCTGCTTATGCCCCCTCGTGGCAGAAACCACACATTAGTATCAGCTGCGGGGGTGGACAAGTTGCCGCGTCCCACCAGGCTCCTTTTATCCCACTGGACCTTCCAACCCTGGCAGATGTTTCTCACTTGCACTGCAGGAGGTGAGGAGCCCGTGGGATTCCATTCCCATCCCAGCTGAAGGAGCTCCATTGCTCTTTCATCAGGAGACAGCTACGAAGAACATATTGCTGCTCCTACAGCAATTCAGCTTATAATCAAAGCACAGCTTAATTCACACATGTATTTTGCTTCAAATTGTTTTCCTGTAGGGTTTTTTGTGGTTTGTTTTTATTTGGGATTTGGTTTTTGTTTTTAAGGCTATCATTAAAGTAACATGGGAAGGGAGCATGCAGGGCCCACAGTAATAGCCAAAATATCGCACTAGATATAATGAACTCACCACTGATGAAGACCAAATTTACAATGTTGCTGAATAAAATGAACGTGAGTTTGATATTCAAAAGATACCTGGAGGACATCAGTGCCATATGTTCTAAATGGGATTTTATTTTACTACATAGTTAATGAGATTACTGGCAAGACCTGAGTTTTTTGTTTGCCATGAGAAGGGCAGAAGGTTAGGAAAGAACATACTGTGTCACAGCTGGCCAACCCCCAGCTCACCTGGGAAAACCACATACCAAGCAGATACCGAGACTAAGCTTTCCAAGTCCATACTTTACTTTATGCATGAACTTGTATTTACCTGAATAAAGGGGTAATTTTACAACATTTGAGCTTTGTGTTTTCATAAGCCTCCACGTTAAAACAAGGCTTACCTGAAGGCACCTCTCATGGATCTGCTTACAGGTACAGCTTCACTCTACATGCATGAAGAACAGAGGCTACTCACAGTTGCATTTAAAGTCATCCTTGGGAGATAAAAAGGTAGCAAAAAAAGCCCTAAGCAAGAAGCAATCCTCCTCCTCCTCCAGTAGAATCAAAAAATGGTATCAGTTTTCTACAGAAGAATTTAAACTGATTTTTCCCAGGATTATTTTTCCTAGTTTTTCTCTTTTCAACCTTTCCTGATTTTTTTGCTCTCTTCTCCACTTTACTCAGCAGGAAAAGAAGTGAAGAAAATGGAAGAAAATATCTTTGGGGGTGAAGGCAAAAAAAGGCAAAATTAAATTTTTACGAAGAAAGTTTGTAGTGAGAAACTAAGCATCTGATTCCTTGAAAATAAGTGGGGTAATATGGTGCAAGAACAGGACTAAGGAAGGATAGATCCTTACAAGTACTGTTTACACATGCTGAAGAGACACTCTCCTACATGACAAAATCTCTCCATCGGATAACCAGAGTTAATTATGTTTTGAAGACATGGCCTGGTTTAGGGAACACCATGTCCTCACCAATGGCCTTTGGAAGTGGGCATTCACAGTGTCTTTTCTGCTGGTCTTGAGAAGGTTTTCCATAGGTGAAATTCACTGTAGGCTTGTAGATAGTAATTCCTCTTGCCCTTCTGACGTTCACTGGGAGCTGTATTTCAGAGGCATAATAAATACTCCGGAGCAGCACTGTTCCCTCATGCATTCTCCATAGTAAAAACACAGATTTGGGGCATTGATCAGGATATTTAAGACCTTAGACAAACAAACAAATAAATAAATGAAAGAAACTACCTGTAAGACTTTACTGAACTCTAAACTCTAAACCACATGCTGTGGCTGAAAATTTCAAGGGCACACAGCAGTGTAAACTCCACTCTCTCTTTACGATCAAACTCCCCTTGTCTCCCCAGGGAGCAAAGCTGAGTCAAGACAAGAAAATTCTACCCCACCCTACTTGTAGGTCTGGAAAAATGATGCTTAAGACTCTTAAGAAAGACAGAGACACAAACAGGAGAGAGGAAAGGACACTGAGGAGACTTGAGGTGAGTCAGCAGCCAAAAGTCATAACAGAACACAAGAAAAAAATTAGTCTTCATCTGAGACAAAACACGCAATATTATCTAATTTTATTAGTATCTGCATCCACCTACCCTTTCTTTAACTGAGTCACGTAGGCACTCTGTAGAGCTGCTTCCAGAAAGTAGGAAAGTTCAAACTCAGAGTAATTCACATTGCTGCCCTTGATACTCCTTGAATGAGTGTTGTTTAAAGTCTGTGAGGGGAAAAAAAGAAGTATCTGGAAATACAGACAACTGTTGGAACTAGCCAGGTCCTCATGAGCCAGTGAAATCTTCAACAATAAAATGTTACCTTTATTAGTTATTCAAAAATGTTATAAAATCAGTTTTAAAATAAACTATACAATGACTTCCATGAGCTATTCTGCATGCAATATGAGTTTTGAAACACCATCCATTATTACTTTCTAGCCTTGAATAAAGCTACATATAAAGCTACACAAAGCTACATATATTAACACCAACAGCTTGGGAAATACCACTCAAACGTCAAAGACCCAGCATCTCGCACAGAAATATTAATACAATATTTGAGTAGGTTTATCTAGTTTAATATAACATATATTTGTTAAGAGTTAGCCAGCCATCAGGAGTCCTGATGAAGAATCTTTAACTTTCCTCTATTTGTCCTATCAAATCTTTCTTGGTTTTGCTTCCTTACTAGTAACAAGCTGCTTCCATTGCTGAAAGTTGCTCCTCCAAAGCAGGGTTTTTCATCTAGGACTGGAGAAGGACTATGAAATTCTACTAGGTCTGTCAGCAATCCTGCATTTTTGTCTTTGTGTCCAGAAGACAACTTTGTGAAAGGAGGTTGTAGAGAGGTGGTATGGTTTCCTCCCAAGTAAGGAGTGACAGGACAAGAGGGAATGGCCTTGAGGTTTAGATTGGACATAAAGAAAAATTTCTCCACTGAGACAGTGGGCACGTGTTGGAACAAGCTGTCCAGGGAAGCGGTGGAATCACCATCCCCAGAAGCATGTGGAATCACCATCCCTCCATTCAAAAAGCATGTGGTATTGGCACCTGGCAACATGGTTCAGGGGCAAACACGGTAGTGTTGAATTAATGGCTGGCCTCAGTAAACTCATGGTTCTTTTCCAACCTTACTGATTCTACGATTCTAAGTGAACAAATTACAAGTTAGACACTTTTCCTTCTTTGCATACCCAACCTTACAGTAAAAAAATTTACAGTGTCCAGCACTGGCAGGAACTCATCCTTCCACAATGGAAGGACAGTAACAGTTTAAATTAAAAAACTATTCCTTTGTTTTCTGCAGAGAAACAGAGCAGGCCACTTGTTAGCTGGCTTTCTTAATGAATTTTTATACACACACTAAGCTCATTTTTTCTTGTTTCAATGCAATTAAAAACAAAAACCTGAAACAGAAACACATCTTTGCTGCTGAGAAGAGCAGAAGTATCTGATCACAAGGGCCTTTCAGTCATAGGACAGATAACATGCATTGCCATCGGTACTGCTGATGCCAAGCGTAATGTGTGGCATAGGAAGGGCATGAAAGCACGTGGCATGTCCTGTAAACTCAGCTAGTCAAAGTCTGCATGTGCCCAGCAAATCAGTGGCACATATTATCTGCATGGCTCAGTGGAGGGCTCCCAGCATTCATCTCACTCATCATCCTAGCAACCACTGGCTAAGCAGTTACTTGCTACTAATCACAGAATCACAGAATCGTTTGAGTCGGAGGGGACCTTAAAAGATCATCCAGCTCCAACTCCCCTGCCATGGGCAGAGACACCTTCCACCATACTAGGCAGCTCCAAGCCCCATCCAGCCTGGCCTTGAATACTTCCAGGGATGGAGCATCTAGGTTCTAATGATCTAGACTCCTCAAGGTTCACTTGGAAAAGGTGAAGCACTGGTAATTAAACTGCTATGGCTGACCCAAAAAGGTTTCTTTCAGCTCATTAGGGATCTCAATATCCACTGCCGTGTATCACTCACACAGCAGGTATGTAAAACGTCTTGAGTTCCTTCATGCCAGCACTTGCCATGCAAAGCTCATAGTTTCTCTTTAGTAAGGCCTAAACTTAAGACACAATTTGTGCATATCTGAAGTATTTGGTGCTTTACCACAGGCAAAACTGGTTTCCAGACCTCATTCTCAGAGGAAACAGGTAGAAGAGACCAGCTAAACTGCTGTTGTGCAAATGATTTTACTGAGATACCTCACTCTTTCCAACTTGTTCTCATACTCCTTGCTTTGATCACTTGACATTTCTCCATTTTTAAATTTTTGCTGTCAAAACCCTGGAAATTCCACCCAGGCCACCAGGCAACACCCCAAGCAGATTTCTTCTTACCTTCTCAAGCTCCTGCAAGTACACCTGGGCAATAACACACGCTCTCTCAAAACAAGCCATGACTTCCTCCTCCCTTTCACACAGTCGAGCACGTGAGGCAATTGAGTTGCTTGAGCGCTCCAGTGACAAACCTGCAAAATGGCAACATCTTCTTTAACTGAAGCCCACCAACAGCAGTATGGCCATATTATTCTTAATTTACCAGCTGACAGGAATGCTTTTCCACATGTGGCTTTCCCTCTTGTTTTGATGAATTTCAGGACACTACCCACCAGGAAAATACAATTCCTACACATGCAAGGCACCTTTGTCATGCTGCTCTAACACACAGTGCCACTGCACAGTCCTACAGTGCCTTTCAAACACTTTATGAAGACAGGACACACAATCCCTCTGGCTGGAATCAGCAAACAGAGAAATTAAGGCCTGTATTTTCAAAGACAGCTATAGATCTTGGGTGCTTCAATTCAGTGCCAGCCTGGCACTGAATTTGATAATTTCTAGGCATCTGCTACTTCAAGTGAAGCTTTCAATAAGCAGCAGTGTTGAGGGGAAAAAACAAACAACAAAAATCCCTAACTGGAAAATGACACAGAAACAAAGTCAGAAAATCTGAGGCCTCTCTTGGAAAATCTAAGCACATGCAGATTGCTCATGGACACACCGCAAGCTCTTGGCAAGGCACAAGAGACTCTTAATCACAAGATCATTCCCTTTCCAAAGAAAGGAAAAAACCCTGGGTTTTGTACTACTAAACATCTTTCTTGTATCATTATCCAACACCACCAACAAATACTGAGTATGTTAATTGAAGATCCACTGGTCCCTACATTAAAAACTTCTACTATCAGACCCTTGTCTGGCATCACATTATGACATCCTTTATATCCTTAAAATCTGTTTGGATAGGCTACACATCCGCATACCAATTTTACTCTGGTTGGTACAGGTTCTTACGCCACACTGGATCTCTACAAGACACCACTGCTTGAAAACTTGGGTCTTCACCACACACAACTGCATTGACGCCCGGTCACCCAACACAGGCTGCAAAAAGTTCAGCACATGCTTTCCGATGAATTTTACACATAACAATATTCCCTAATAACAATAAATATGTAAGATGCAATACAAAATTCTAGTGTTCCTGACACAGATCCACAGAGGTGACAAAAGAAGAAAAGAATTCAACTGTCCAGAGAGCACTCCAATGAGGTTACTTCAACTGCTACAGCCATGTGGCAAAGGATTCGTGAGGACAAACCATATGCACCAGCCATGCTTTCCTGGACTTCCACAGTCCAGAAGGCACAGCACCTCAGCTTTGCTCATTCCAGAAGTCTTGGCAACAAACTGCTGTGAGGCAGCAATGGGCAGCCAGGCTTCCCCATGATGTATGATACAGTCTGGGTGCTCATGCTGGAGGAGCCTGAGGTTCCCAGGCAGTCTTAGCTTTGTTTACTTCTAATGTTCAGCATTTGTTTTGTCCCCTTGGTTACTCTGCTAGGAGTTTCCCTATCTTATGTCTTACATTTGAGCCAGACATGAGTAGTTAGTTCAGTGGGCTGAGAAAATGCCTCTCCGGTTCAAGCTTGGGAGGTGGCTCCCCACTCCTTCTGTCCTCTCCCAAGTCAGAAGCACACAGTGTGTTCCCTCACAGATCTGTATCTTGGAGAAACATACATTCCTACCTTTCACCTCTGAAAATACAGACCAGAGTAGAGCAGGACTGAATTTTCTTCAAACTGACAGAGTGTGTGGGACAGGGATGCCAATCATTTTGCTGCTTTTAACTAATGCCCAATCTGTGTTTTCTTTTTCCTTCTGACGAACACCTTGTACAGCATCCAGATATAACAGACTTTGTCTCTAGTCCATCTATGAAGTCTCTGTCTTTACATCATGGGTTGTTTTTCTATTATTTTGATGCTTCCATTTTTCCAACCCTGTCACTTTGTAACGAGTGAAAGGAAAAAATGCACATTAACTCTGTCTACAGCAAAAGAACAAATCAAAAGTACCCAGCACTACAGCCAGAACAAATAACCTACAAATATTCTTACATCTGTCTCAGCTTTATCTACCTCTGAATTTCTAGTCATTCCCCTTAAGTGAAAATAAATTTTAAGAAGTCTGCATTACAGAGTCACCATCCCCTTAAGCACAAAGTAGGGCTGAGGGCCCCGCAAAAAAAATCCAGTACAATCCACTGATATTCATATACAAGCAGCATTTAATCAAACTGCAAGAGCTACCCTAACACAGTCTGTATGGGGGCGTTTATCGTGGGAGATGTCACACAGAGAGAACAGGCTGATAAAAAGCCATTTACACACATGCTACAGCCCACTGCAAGGAGTTACTATCTCTAAGCTCTGACACGGGGGAGGAAAGCAAGCAGCCTCTGCCAGCATCGGGTACTGACAACAAACATGCCCGTCCATGCAAGTCAGAAAAACAGAGTTGGGGCTGATCAGAGACAGGGGAACGAACATCTCCAAAAGGATTCTTGACACAGTAAGTATCCAGCAATACACAGTGTATTAAAACTATGCTACACTGCACTACTTATAAAGGGATGGAAGGAAGAATGACCCGCATGATATGACATTAGTCACTGTTCTCTCTCTAATACCGTATGCACTGACCTGATGTCATTCAAGTACAAAATCTTCTACAGAATCCAAACAAGGCTATTCTTCCCTACCACAGAAATGCAATGAAAAGAAAAACTAGAGCAAGCAGACTGCAAATCCAGTATACAAGCGGAAGAACAAAAGAAAAACAACACAATTTCCCTACTCTTGCAGCCACCACTTCAGTTCTCACAATATAAAGCCCCAACAATAAGATTTCCTTAGGGTGCAGTTGGATAAGACTTGACAAGCCCTCCAGCACAAAGAGCACAAATTCCACTAACTCATGTCCATCCTCCAGTTATCAGCACAGAAAAAAACTCTGCAGCACAACATGCAATTTAAATTCAACTCAGTTTCTACAACGTGTCAGAAAGCCACTGAAGTGCATGCTACTTCCATACTGGGTTTAGCAAGAAACGTGGAGCTACTGCCAAGACAAGACTAGCTTCCAAGTAAATCATAAGGCTATATGCTTTCTTGTTAGCTGGTTAAGGTAAAGCGACTCGGGTATTTTTCACAATCAGCTACGGTAAGAGAATACCAACTTAAAACTTATCTATACTAAGATTTTTCTCATATGAATCAGGTGCCCAAATTTAAATATATACATACCTATATACTATAGTATATAGTATATACTATATACTATAGTAGTTTATCATATAGTGGAGTTTTCTAATAGAGTATGGCCCAGGCTCAAGATTTCAAGACATGTTTCCAGATTATCCTTCTTTAAAAGAACAAATTCTACCCACTTCAGAGGAAGTAACTTCCTATGTATAGAAATACTGCTTTCCTCTCCAGCACAAAGACAAGGCTTCCATTCACCTCCTCTGGTTCTCCCAGTGATTCATCTCTGGCTCTTCACCTTTGTATAACATTTGCCCCTTCTTTCCTGCCTCCAAATCTAAGCTGCATTTATGTAAGAAAAAACCCGAATCCGTAAGGTTTGTAAGACGTACCACTGAACTAACTTCCTCCTTGAGTTGAAATGCACTGCTCTCATTTATGGAAATCTTAAAGTGGAAATTTTATGAAGGCTTATTTCCACTTTCATCTCAGTCAGTCCTTGCCAAGAGAAGACAGTGGTATCATACAGCTCCAATGCTCTGAGGTGATATTATTACCAGAACTGGAACATCCATGTGCACACGGACATGCAGTATCAGATTCTCAACAACACAAATGGGATGAAAATTCATGCTGGAAGGAATCCTTGAAGGTCCATGGTCTGACTTTCTACACAAACAAGGGCCAGCTCAGGGCGATACCCAGCCTGGTCTTGAAAGCCTCAGTGCACAGACAGAGACTGCACATAGACTAGGGAGGAGATTAAGGTGTCTTTATTTTTCTATGGTTCATAAACTAGCTCGCCAAATAGCAGCGCTCCTCCTTCCAAGTAGAACAATGTACCAATCCTCTCACAGGTTCTTTTAACTTTCCTGTCTACATAGACTTCAAGCCTCCTATATTTGGATGAATTTAAGACAACCCAGGAATAGTGGGTTCATAGGTGCAAGAATTCAGGGTCAGCAGCAGCCCATCACTTTCACCAACAGTGCTAGCCTGCAGCTGCTAAAACCCCACAGCCCAGGAGCATCAGAGCTACCTGTCAAGCTGAAGAAGAGATCAAAGAAAAAGAACAGCATAAAGAGCATGAACCCAAACTCTTGTGTTGTGTCCCAGTGCTACGTGTTGAACACACATATGGCAACCTGAAGCAAAAGATATCTTAGTGTGGAACTTACAGCCCTGCCAACAGCACCAGCCCCAGTCTGCAGAGCAAGGTTCCACTGTCTGTGCTCCTGTGCCACACAGACCGGCCAGCCTGGCCAGAAGACAGTGTGATGCTAAGGTAAGTGCATGCAATAGTTTTACTCTATGTACAGGAAGGTAAGTCACTGTCTTGAGGTAAGCCATGCATGAAGATACCGCATGGCAGCAGCTGTGCAAGGAAACTGGTTGTGTGCACATTCTCGTCCTGGAGAATGCCAGGTTATTCCAGGTCACTGTCCCCAAGCAGAGGATGCACTTCATTTCTAGCACGTGGCCTTCAGTCTAGTTCAGAAATGTGGCTCTAGGAAATTAATTAGCATTGAAACAAGACTATTTTTAAGACTTCAAACATATACACGTGCATGCTGACTAATCAACATTCATCAGAATACTAAACACTTTTCAGATACAAAATTCAAAAGCACAACCAAGCCATTCTAGAGATGGTATTACAACCAGTCTGCCCTGCCAGCTAAGGTTTGAACTTAAGAGCACAGTCCTCAACTAACCTATTCCATTACAGTGTCTTGGAAAGCAAAATAGCCTGAACGTCAACAAGCAGCAGTTGGGATTAGGTAGACATAGGCAAGACCCAGCACTATGCATTATTTCTGCCACAATTCACAGCAGTTTAAATAATTCACAGCCTGGTCTTGACACTTATCTCCCCAGCAACTAAGCTATGATTTTTTCAGCAGGGCTTATTTGCAATGCAAATAGAAGAGGGGGAAGAAAGGCATATAAGCCCTTGGTTTTGAACACATTCATTCATAGTGCAGCCCATGAAAGGTGGGGATGAAGAGACAAGTTTTGTTGTTCAAGAAAGCTGCATGTTCTGCTTTCACCGCTGCTTCCTATTATACAGGATTACTGTAAATTTCTGGCAATCTGTTACAATCTTGAGGTATTTTTCATGTAAAAGTCTCAAAGAAAGGCAGAAAATTCCAATAACCCCAAGTAAAATTATCTGAAGACCTTTCTAACTGTAGGCTGGGAATGAAGCTTAAAATTTAAGCAACCTGTGAAGGCTGCTCAGTTGCATCAATGAAGAACTCAAGATCTCCTACTCCCCGCTTTCCTACTAGAGGCAATAAACCAATGCTAACGATGTTATTCCAATTATTTTCAACGCAAGAACTCTATCTGGTTAGACTTGTAATTACAGCTCAAGTTTATTGCTAAAATTAGGACAGCTTTTTGATCGAGTGGCTGTGAAGCCAGAAGGCAGCAAGCACTCCCCTGAGATGCAGCCTCAGTCCCCTGCCCTCAATCAGTGCTGTGTAGTCTCTGCATCACAATGCATATCTTACGCATAGCAGAAATCAGCAACTTTAATACACAGATGCTAATTCTTTGGAGCATATCCAGACCTGCTCAACTGGCTGTTCTTAACCTTCATGGCATGTCTTTTAATCTTTGCTTTAACCTGTAATACAGTGGTCTCCAAAATTCTTTGATCATATTAAGAAAAAAAAACATTTTCAGCATGCACACCCAACATACACATATAGTTATATATACACATTGCTTCACAATCTATTTATTATATATTTATGTGTTTATTTTTTCAAGAATACCTGCTAGATAACATGCTACCGACAGGCATCTGTCAGAGAAAAGGCCTGCAAATTCAGAACACTTGACCTTTTGTAAAAGCAAAAAGGCATAATTCACCTTTAAGTTTGACAACTATTTTAACCATTTTGCCATGAAATTGAGCTTTGGTGTCTACAGATTTTCATGGTCACTCCCCATCACATTACAAACTAGATTCTAATTAAAAGTCTTGTGTTTATAAAGTTAACCCCACTGATGCCATCCTGCAGCACTTTGTGCATTTCTGAGCCACACTGTGGTCATAAGTAGTTCTTAATGTACTTCATTATTGAACCAGAATGTGGCAAGCTCCTTAAGCTGAGACGTGTTAGAAACATTTATACTTCCATGCAACTATATACCAAGCCTCCCACACTTCCCAGTTTCTTCTAATACCTGTTTTTTCAAGTCTTTGGCAATGTCTTCTGTGTCTCTTTCAAAGGAAAGCATTTTAGTTTGCTGCCATATAGTTTTTTTTCATATTACTTCAGCCATTTTTCCACAGCAGGAAGAACAAGTGTTTCCCTAACGGTATCTTTTTTTCATATTTTGCTTTTACATAAGAAAGCTCAAATGAGGCTTCTAAAAATTTAAGCACTGAATTGAGTGTCATTAGACTTCACTGATTAGATCCAATTAGACTGTTACTGCTTTTACCTGATTGAAGAGTTCATGCTAATAGCGTAAGCTCTGACATTCTCATTGTTCACTTGTGCTCCTATTTCTAGTATTACCTGGAATCCACAGGTTTTTGAGGAAATGTTTAAGCTACTTGTCTATTTCATAAGGGTTAGTTTAATAAGAACTAGACAATATAATACATAAATCCACTTAACTAGGCACAGGTGAGCTGCAACATATGGAAGTGAACAAACTAGTGAGGATGCCCTTCCACAATGTGAAACACCCTCTGTTTTGCAAGACACTTTTGTAGGCTCTACATTACATGGGACCCTCTAACATACTAAGTGAGGACACCACTTTCAATGAAATACAATACTAAAGATTTATTTCAGTGTGGGGTGCTTTTTTATTGCTGGTGGATTTTTTAAGAAAAAAATAAATATAAGTTATGATACTTTTCTTCTGCACCACAGCAGATCATCTTTCTCAACCCCTGGGGCACATGCACCACTTTGGGGACCACTGCTACACCATACTGATTGTCCTGGTGTAAGAGGCCACCTCCATTCTGTGACATCAACATACATCTAGTGGAGCAATGCTCTGAGGCACAGCAAACACAGGGGTGAGCCGCAATCTCTTACGGCTCCACATCTAACGACTTTGTCAACACCATCCACATCCATAAACTGTCATGGCATACTGCAGAAGTTACATTTTTTCCCTGGTCTAAATACAACAGGAAGAAGCAGAAGAGAAAAAATGCAAAGTGGAAGGGACACAAGGGAGAGAGATGGCACCGATGACCAAGTGCTGGAATTTATTCAGCTACACTTCATCTGCATCACAGTTAAGCAACACCACCAGCAAGAAAGTTCTCTTCTAGCTGCGGAGTCGCTGAATCAGACTAGCCCTAGAATCCTGTGTTCAATTTTTTGGTCCCACACTACAAGAAAGATCTTGAGGGGTTGGAGCATGTCCAGAGAAGGGCAACGGAGCTGGTGAAGGGTCTGGAGCACAAGTGCTATGAGGAGCAGCTGAGGGACCCAGAGATGCTTAGCCTGGAGAAAACAAGACTCTCTACAATTACCTGAGAGGAGGGTATAGCAAGGTGGGGGTCAGTCTCTTCTACTAAGTACCAAGTAACGAAACAAGAGAAAATGGCCTCAAGTTGTGCCAGGGAAGATCTGTACTGGCTATCAGGAAAAATGTATTCACTGAAAGAGTGGTCAGGCATTGGAACAGGCTGTCCAGGAGTCACCACCTCTGGAGGTATTTCAAAGATGTGTAGATGCAGTGCTTAGGGACACGGTTTATTACTGGATTTGGCAGTGCTGCGTTAACGGTTGCACTTCATGATCATACAGGTTTTTTCCTAAAGATTCCTAATCTAAATGATTCTATGATTCTGTGTGTATTTGGGGAGCAGAAGAGAGACCAAGGAAAGATAATTCATATTTTACTATGCTGATTCATATCAAGCACTCAAGACAATCCTACTTAAAGTTACTAGAATGGACAGAGCCTGCAAGGACTAACAGGCTTGTTGCCCTGTCACTTAAAAGATAGTCAGAGACATTTGAAGCTTACTCCAGGGCAAACCAGCACATGGAAATCTCTCCATAGCCACGGGACACATACCATGCTACACCAACACAGCCCCAGCATGATGCCGTCATCACAGCCATCTAAAAGCTACTTCTAGCTTAGGCCATCTGCGAGTACGTTTGTATTCATTCTCTTCTAGTGAAACTAAATGTAATATGTTGTCTTATGTAACCTTACAAACACTGTTCCATTTCCTCAGAAAAGCATGGGCAAATACTCTTCCATCTCCTGATGCTGCTAACCCCACAGCTTGAGAGAACTAAGTCATAGTGCAGTAGGCGGAGCAGGTCTTGTGCGTGTGTTGCAACCACCACCTACAACTATGTGTGCGGAAGGGAGCAGAATAACTCAACTTTACCATCACAGAAACCAAGTCACATTAACAAAAGGAACCGGAAGTTATTCCCTTTTTCCACCTTCCAAATTTCAGTAATCTGCATCTAGTGGCCTGCATCTAACTCTCCTCGAAAGTCTACGGTAACACCCATGCTGCATTTGTGCATAGCTGACTGTGCTAAATGAACTACTTCTAAAAAGGTAAATCATGTGATCCAACAGCAGAGAAAAGCTCAGGGAGCACAGCAGAAAAGTACATCAAGAACACCAAGGCTGGGCTTGGCAACTCTTTCACATTCAAGCAGGAAAGCAGTTGCACCAAGGCACACAATTCACCAACATGCAACAGGTTCAAAGTCATCACTGTCACAGCATACGGGCAACTCCAGACTCTTAAAAATGCTCTTCTGAAACCCCAAATAAAACATACTAATACTAGGTCCTTTTATCAAGACATCAACATCTAAAGTGGGACTTTTGCCTATCAGACAGCTACTCTGATGCCAACATGAATTAACAGCATGCTTCCTGTCTTGCTATCAGAACTGTGAAAACTAGCGCTTTGAAGTGCATACCAGGTATAGAACAAAGTGTCTCTCTCTCTCTCTCTCTGATGTGGATTAACATTTAAAAGATGCATCTTTTGCCAAGCAAAAGTGAAAACAAGTTCTGCCAACAAAATGTCTTATTTTAATTTTAACGTCCTATCGTATCATACATCCTCTTGGCTGGGACTTGATTTTTCTAATGGCCAGGCAAGCAAACTAATTTTATTATTTAGGCTCTGTTTAAAGGAGGCCTTCTCCCACAGATCGCAGTTCTCAGAGAGACAAATCTCAACCTTTTGTAGTCATCAGAGGATTCCAGCAAAGGAATTCATGCCCTGCCCCTGCCAGACCCTTAAAAACAAACAAACAAGTGAACAACAAAAAAAAAACAAAACAAAAAACCCAACACGAATTCTTCTCTTCTACTGTGTCCCACTAAGTTCTACTCAGTCACAGTAGCAGCTGAAATTACTGATGAAAGTAACCTCAACAAGGAGCTGCCAGTAGAGGAAACAGCAGTTAAGTAACAGAGAGAACTGCAAGCAAATATATCATCTCAAAAGCAGCATATAGGTTAACAGTTGTATGCTAGCAAGTGTCAATCATCCTCATGAAGCCCATTATCACTGAAAAGCTACACATGTGTATGAAAAAAAGTAAAGTCAAAGTTTTAGGTAACTTTTCCCTTAACTATCACCCAAACCTATGCTTTTCTCATCTCAGCTTTGTGCCCAGTATAATTCTGGCTCTTCATGATCAACAAGGTTTCCTAAAGACAATGAAGAACAGTGGTGTTGTCTTTAGGGAGGTTCTAGATGCCCTTCTCAACACTACAACGAACTCAAGCACCTCAGCCAGTATCATCACTTCCAAGGTAGGCAGGTTCTAGACAGTAGTGAATTGGGACCCCTGGGAAGTCAGAATATATTAAGGTAACCACCCTTCTGGTTTAAACAGGATTATTATAGTATAGAAGATTTAGACTTTCAAGTAAAGGCCTATGGTACACGTGCCATAACGTCAACAGTGCCTAAACCACATGATCCTTGACACTGCAAGTAATGGAAGAGAGACGGGGACGGAATTCAGGCTCTTAGGATCTTTCTCCCTGCACCTTAAACCTGCTGCCCATTTCTGCTACATGGGTACGCCACAGCACACTGCCCTCAGGTCAGACAGTAACAGCAATGCAGGCAGGAGGAAAACTCAGCTTCTAGGGAGGGTGGGGTCAGCTGTGCTGGAAGGAGGGGAGGAAGATCTGAGTTCCCTCTTTTTTTACCACTAGCAGATTTGAGTACTTTCCTTGTAGTCATGGGGCTCCTAAACAACAACACAGAAATGGATCATCTTTATCTTGACATGGGCAATTACAACATGCTTTTACTTTTCTCCATTAGTGCCTAGAGAGAATATAAAGCAAATTAATTACTTGACCATGGAAAAAATGTCATCAACCTTCCATTAATCCATTTTCTATACTTGTCTCAGTGGACAATAGTAAGATACACACACACACACACACACAATCTCTTTTTAGGTATTACAGAAAAGTTTTTCTTAAGGAACTTCAAAAACTCTTAAAAATTATCATGTAGTAAAGATCTCAAGCACAAGAGTAAGTATAACCACTGGGAGGGGTTTTTTGGCATACAAGAAGTGGAATAGTATTTCAAACACTGCCTGCAAAAAGGAGAAGACATCCTGAAAATCCTCTGAAATGAGGAATAGGCTCAGAAAGTGCACACAGAGCCCATTAAGAGGTTTATAAAACATGACCTGAATTCAAAATGCTTCTGGCAAAAAGAAGTTAGAAGTGTAAACTCACTTTCAAAATAAGATTATGAAATAAGTTATGACCCTGCAAAACTATATGGTGTTTCTAAACTCAACTGATCTGCACTTGAAATTGTTCAAACTACTGGTACTCAAAATCATTCCACACAGTCTGTATTCCAGAAGACTCCACAGTTTTGATACTATGATCTCACTTACTAAAAACTAAGTGGACAAAAATCTCATTCCAGAGAAGCTAACGGGAAACTCTAATTAAAAGTAAGACTGCTTAAATTAAACCGATAACACACAATAACCCATTAACGTTATTTGAGTGGAATATATCCTTGCACCATGGGATTGGTAGCATTTAGTAAAGAACTGAACTAGAGAAGTCAGTAGCTTAGGATCTGAAATAGGAGTTTGATGAAGCACTGGAATAGTCTTTAAAAAAGAGGTGTTCTCTTGCAAAGAGGACAAAAAAAATTTAAAAAAAAAAACAACAAAAAACCCACAAACCTTACCTTTCTCCTTTTCAATTCTCTTCATTATTTAGTTCAATGAACCAACAATGAACTAAATAAAACCAAATAGGAGAGCTTATTTTTCCCATTTTAATCTATGAATCTAAAAAAATGTACACATTATAAGAAATTTATCAGCTGCTAAGAAACACTGAGTTAAAGAAATTCATTTATTAAACTGAAAATTCTTAATCAAATTCTTTAGAGAGGAGGGAAAAGTAGATTTATCAGAACACAGCTTTGCAATAAAGCTATCTTTAACTCTACATTTTATTCTAATTTTCAAACAAAAGCAGCTGAATACAAATCTCACCTAGGAAATTAATCATCATGTAGAAAATCGTATTAGAAAAATGAATGACACACAAGCAAATGTCAAAATTAAAGACTCCAATTAAGCATATGAACAAGTGCGTGATACATCCTCTGATTAGCTAGAATGAGCAACTTCAATGCCAAACTTATATTTACCGAATGCAAACCCACTGTTTCTAACAGTAATGCAAGCCAACAAAATAAGAAACTAATTAAGCAGCACAATCACAAAGAAGTTTAAACCACTTATTCAAATTTTGAGGCTTCACTTGGTCAATTTAAAACCACGATTAAAACCAAGCAAATAGTTTTCTGTACATAAGAGTAAAAGGTCAGGTTTTCTGTTTAGCTCTGCATGATATCAACATTCTCCTTTCAGAACACCACCAGAACCTCCAAACAACCACTTACAGTATTAGAAACCCAAGACGATTATTTCACATGGGGAGAAAGCAGAACAATATAATTCGAAGCATACGGACCTCATTACCACTGAATTTTTAAAAGATACAACCACAAGAGAAACAGGAACACACGTAAGCTCAGCAGTTTGTCCTAAGACCGAACGAACACAAAATAATCCACAACAAGCTAGGCTGAACCCAGAACACTCGAAACAGGTTCCAGGCTGTTTATCATTATCAAACACGGTAGTTTCAAGGTTTTGCTTTCAGAAATACCACTCACAGCTCTTAGGAGAGCTCTAAAGATCAGTGGCCCAATCCAGCAGTGTTTGTCTCAAGATCTTATCCTTGGTTTTTCAAATGTGTCACACCACAGATCTTAAACATCTTTAAATTACTAAAATGGGTGCAAGAACAAAGTATAGGTGGCTCTGAACACTGCACTAACACAGTCTCATTTCCTCGTAGATATGACTTGTGGTTGGATTTGTTACAATAAAACGCAGACTATGACCAAGGCTTCTTACAGACACATTATCACCTTGTTCTCTTCCACATCTTTTCAAAGATCTAAAATGACCAAGCTCGCATTGCAGCCTTTTGATAAAATGGATGTCTTTTCTAAAGTTAAAAAAACCCTAAAAACCAAACAAAAGAACAAAACCATTTAGAAACAAAATTACAAGGGATAAATCTCAACTTAGTCCACAGTCTTCTCTCACAGTCACCAGAGAAGAGGCTATATTGTACAACACCATTCACATGAACTGTGTCAGACGCCATTTGAAGAGGTGATTAATCACCCCAGAACAGCCAACTTCTGACACTACAGAGAGTTCAGACTGAAGCTGCACAAATTAAACCCACCCTGAGTTGCCAAATGGCCAATAATAATACAAAAATTACTACAAGGTGGACTGGGAGAAAAGGAGAAAAGTAGACAGCGGGATTTTTAAAGCTTTTACTCCTTAGAAATCCATTTAGAAACTAGATACCAGGTGCAATCATGTGTCATTGCTGCACAAATTTAGACAGGCAGCTATCTCCAGGCTTCCCCACTCCAGGTAGAGGAAGTCCAGTGCCTGGCCTGACAGACAGGGAGCCCCTCAGCACAGGGCACTCACCTTGCAGCAGCTCTGACACATCCCTGACCACAAGCTAAGGCCCATCTCAGTCATTACAAGGACAAGACCCACACGTCACATGAGCCCTACCTGAGTCTCCATCACTCAGGCTGGCAACAGCCTGCCTCAGTTAAAGCAGCTCTCGTTGTGCTCTCAGCAGCACAGCAAACGTTGCCACATCACAGAAGCCTCTTTCTTGGAGTTTAGGTATGCTGAAGCCCAGGCTAGAGCTACACAGTGCTTTGTAAGGGTTAGGTAGTGACCTAACCTACTACCAGGAAGATTTACTCCTTGCAAAGGGAGAGATCTCTGCAGAGTTTCTGTAGCAAGCATGAACAGAGGGAAACCAATAGCCTCTGACAGCTACACATTTTGTTCTTAAGTCTTTTTTGCCTGCTTGATTCAAATGGACAACACCAGGTAACAAAGCCACAGTGTGTCTCAATTGAATTAGAAGCAAAGTTTGCTAACTCAATACTGTTTTATGCAACACAGAGCTGCTTGCATCAGAGATTACCAGCAGTAATGTGAACTGAGCAGAGGTAAAATTTTACGGAGGGATTGACTTCATGGAGGATGGAGAGGAAGGAGACAAGTACAAACCAACCACCTATTCACTAACTAATAGAGGTTAAAATTAATCATAATGAAAAATCGAACTATTGTCAGAGCTCCACTCACAGCACCCACAAAACTTGTCTCCTCACAATGCAAGGATTTAGAAACAGAACAGAAAGCAGCAGTCAGATGAGAAACTGGAGAATCTTGCTCTCTGACATTTCTCCTATGACTTGTCAATTGCACAAGTCCTCATTATGATAAAGAACTTCAGTGTTTACTTCTTGATACTCACTTTGAGTGGAAGTCTACTAAGAAGGCAAACAAGACATTTTTTCCCTGCTTAACTTCTTCAATCTAAACACAAGGGTGCAAATCCATACTGCCTCTTACCATAATAAAGAACCTACTACATGCTGTGGCCCTCCAGAGAGAGACTCCAGAGATTTAGTTCGACACCCAACCTTCAGTGTTGCAGAGGTTAAAAGGTTCTCTAAGGAAGGAAACTTGTTTTTGCTGGATTTCTACAAGTGGTCTTATGTGTGCAACTCCTCCCAGTGTATCCCACACCTTTCTTGTAACGTTTTTGTTCATCTCCAACATTGAAAGGATAGGTGTCAACGTTAAAAAATTAAGCCTTTTATTTGACTGTTCATTCTCCCATGACCTTTCCAGCCTAAACCTATGCTTCCATTCTGCATACAGGCATAACTCAGCAGTATCAACTACACAAAACTGATGTAGTTTCAAGTTCACACTATGAGGTGTTACAAAGTTCTGCTGCTTTAACTAATGCTGGATGGACAGGGATAGTCTATTCAACTGCTTTCTCCCATTTGTGAAAATGTGAATAAGAAATTAAGTGGGGAACCTAACTTCTGCTTTGAAATAGACAGGACTGTGGCTTTTCTGGGTATTTGCCTAAATGACCACTGCAAAAATTTTACTACCAGCAACATTCAAGAGCATCTTTAAAGAAGATTTCATATTGCATAAATGATCAGTAGTTCAACCAAAGGCAGTAATATAGTATGGATCAACAATTTCTGGAAAGATACTGAATTAAAAAGAGGAATAAGAAAAATCTATAGCATAAAGTATCAATGAATTTTAAATAATTCAACTCTATATTGTTACTTGCCCTGCAGAAGCAGCCTGGACACGTGTTTTAAAATAAAAATTTAAACCTACACTGCTATTGCCATAGCTACCTGCACAAAGTGCTAACATAAGAGTGGAAGGTTGAGCACACAGCATGAGGGAACAGTGATCCTAGCAAAGTGCTAACATAAGAGTGGAAGGTTGAGCACACAGCATGAGGGAACAGTGATCCTAGCGAAGTGCTAACATAAGAGTGGAAGGTTGAACGCACAGCATGAGGGAACAGTGATCCTAGCAGTGAGTGCCCTCTCCAAACTCGGCTGGACAAGCTCCACTCTGCTGGACCTTTTGCTGCCAGAAACTTTGGTAGAATACTGAGTGACTTACTATACTCTTGGTATCTTAGCTAATGTGAAAATAATCACTATGGAGGATAAAGACTGTGGACCTGTAACAGCACAGAGGTTTCTCTGCAATAGCAGAGGCTCCATAGGGTGTACAGGGGCAACAGTATTTATATTCCATGCTAAACCACATGGGGAAAGAAACCAAAGAGACTGCCTGACACTCTGAGGCAAACACCTCCAACATCTTCATGTGCAAGTTAGGTAGTCAACACAATACAAGAGGTCTTATAAAACAGAGTTATGCCATCAGTTTCCACACACACGTTATCGTTACACTCACACCTCACCAAGGGTCATATCCAGTTCCCAGTGAGGACAGTGCATCTCCTTCAGACTCTGGAGTGCACCAGGAGTTGCTCTCACATACACTGCTGAGAAAGCACTGGTAGCTACTCGCTCCTCTGCGCCATGCAAGTGTCAGTGTGAGATACAAGTAAATTAGTCCTGCTCCACAAAAGCTCATTAATGAAGCAGATGCGATCAGTACCACATGAAACAAAAATCAAAGCAAGCAAAGCAGCACAAACAGGGTTTCAAAAAAGCAGAATGACTCAAATTATTATCAGTAATACTAGCAGCCCAGTCAAACAGTATTTTGGGTTGATTTGGTTTCACTCTTTTACATACCAGTTGAAGGTATCTGATCATCAGAGTTCTCATTCACCTAATTAGCTGGTGGACATGCTGAAAAGAGTAGAAAGCAGTAGATAGGTAGCAGTACTTGAGCAACATTTATAAAGGAACCGAAAGCAAATGAAGGAGAAGATGACTGATCTTTTTCTCCCCCCAAGTCAAAAACTGACAAGGGTCTTCCTTTCCCCCACTCAAAAAGGAAATGCAACTTCACTACCCACAGAGGTAGTTTTAATCAGAATCTCTCAAACAGTGCAACGTCTGTAGAGTTACAAGGGGGAGGAGAGATTCCTTGTACATAAGGTCTGATACTGTGTGACATGCATTGCAAAATATACTACCTGCTTTGAAAGCACATAATTCTGTTAGTCCAAAGTTTAAAACTTGGAGACATCGTCCTTGTTTAATTCACAGAAATGTACAAGTAGATGAACTCTTTCTAAGAGAAAGCATAGGCCTCAATTCAGCTGAGGGCTTGATCTAGATTTTCCCAAAATGAACACGCAAGCTCAAGCATGTCACTGACTTGCAGCCAAGAGTTACCACAAGATTTCCAATTTCAAGCTTTTCTTTACAAGCCAGCCAAGTTTAAAAACCATGGACTAAGACTCCATAATGCCTTTAAGTTTGAAACTACACAGACCATACCCCGTAGGGTTTTCTACAGCATACACCTTTGCCCTAATCCTGCTCCAACCAAATCACTTGGAGAAATAGCTTCAACCTTTAACCAGTATATTTCAAATATACATACATGGCCCTTTACCTTTAATAACAAAGGCTTCAGTTATCAAACGCAGCACGTACAGAGGTTCATCTTTGGTTGAGAGGTCATCGATTCCTGCTTTTGCATACATGCTGATGGCATCTCTGTAGCATCCCTCCACATAATGAAGCTTTCCTAGGATCAGCATAGCTTCTGTCATATACTTTGGCTGAAATGGAGCAGGGAGAGAAAAAGTGTTTACAGGGTGAAATACCAGACAGGAAGAATGAAGTACTCCACAGCAAATTAGGCAGATTCAGAATGCTTTCCTCTCACAACTGCAAGGGCTAAGCTCATGAGAGCAGTAGGCAATTAAGGTCAGGCAACCACTTTGGAGCTCAGTTTTGAAATACACAGTTTGTAAGCCAACTCTTTGGTCTTAGCTGATCTGCTTTATTGACTCACCAGCCACAGAGAGCACCTAAAAGGCTAGCATTGTCAGAATTATCTACACACACACTAAGAAAAACCACTCCTTTTAAACTAGACAGCAAACATCACTTTTTAGACAAGTGCTCCCCTCTCCTTTGTATATTTTAGTAAAGAGTGAGAAAGCTCCCAAATTTTCTTTAATTGTCAAAGCATTTTCATGCAACAATGAAAAAACAGAAGGCACACCTGTTATTTCTAAGATTTTGTTTAAGGATTGAAAATGTGTAACAGAACCTCAGTAAAACACATCTGTTCAGACCCTCTGGAAAGCATGAAAAGATTCCTAAGCCTTCATACGCATTTTTTTAATACATGCAATCAACACAGGGTCAATACCACCTGAGTAGCTAAGTCACCACTAGCAAAGAAACAGTAATAGCAATTTATGCAGCCAAACTAAACACAAGGAACTAGAAGAATTCAGTAGTTCTGATTGTTAATGGGGCTAAACTATAAAGGAAGAGGGTTGGACAGACTCCCCTTCCTTAGTCCCTCCATTTTATGCTCTAAATAGGCTGACCTTGCTCACTGGAAATTAATATGGTAAAAGTATAATATACATTTCCAACCTAACTAAAATAGCCTAGCAATTTCAGGACCAAAAGTAACATACACCTAGAAAAGACAGCTGTAATTCATTTATATCTAAACCCAGTTATGCAACTGTGTGTCAAAGGACACCAATGCAGCAGCAGCCATCAAAGCAGAGTATTAAAACACTCCTGAAGCTCTGCAACAGAGTTGACAAGCAGCTACCACCCAGACCACAAAACAAAATAAAAGCATTATTTCTCTGATAGACACTGAAGGCAGTGCAAGGCCGTAGTCCTCACAACACAACCTTAAGTTCCTGACAACAGCTTGTAGCACATTTTTCTCCAATCAGGAGCTGATCAGTTGTGCACAATTCCCTCAGATCTGGAGCAGCAGGCCACTGTGCTGGCCCAACAGCACCATTATGTGGCCACACCCCATCACCCAGGAGAAATTCTAAATATTTATCCCGCTTCTTTCCAGTTAAAAAAAAAGAAACAGGATATGTCCTTGTAGCACATAGTTTCTTTGCATACGAAAAAGCAAGTCTCACGACGTAAGATTCTGCCTAGGGGAATTATCAGTCTCTTAGTATCACCTACAATACAGCACTGTACATCCATGGACATGAACAAGCAACACCCACACCCTTTATCAGACTAATAATCATAACCACAGAGCATCCAATTGGCAGGAATTATGATAATAGAGCCCACTTACTCTTAGTTTCCCTCTGCTTAAGATATTGGTCAGATACTGTTTAGCTTCACTCAGTTTGGGCTCACTCTTCTCTGACAGTGGAATGGAGTCCTTCAGTTTGGCAAAGTTTTCCTTCAAACATTCTTCCAGCAGAGCCTCTGCAAGCAGCATACTCCCATGGTCCTCTGAAAGCACACACCAACCAAGAAGAAACATTGCTTACTGCCATACTGATGATAAACAGAATTACAAAACCAAAACACACCTTTGAGAAACACAGCAAACTCAAATGAGGAGATAAGGAAGAACTAATAGACAAAAAAAAGTTCCATTAACTTCTATCTAGTGGAAACAGTATGTTTCACATGGAAAAATAAAACAAGACTTCCTTGTAACTTGAAGATTTTCCCATAACCCTTTAATTTTGGCAGCACGGTTCCTTCTTACACCGTCACTAATACAACAGTTAAGAATTTTCATCAAAAAACTCACTTTCAAAAGTATAAGACTAAACTTTGCAAACATTTCAGTGGATGCTTTTTATTTACAAAGGTACAAGCATGAAATGAATGCTTTAGACTACAGAGAAGTGATAGTAGTAACTGTGTCAGAAACTTTTACAATTTTCCTGAAAGTACACAGAAAAAAAACTAAAAACATAAATTAGACACATTCTACACATCCATTACTAAAGACACACAAGGATTGATCCTCTGCTGTAACTAACATGCCACATAAAACTCTTTCTACGTTAAAATACATCCCTGTTCACAGTTCCACAGAAGAGAAACTCAAACAGCAATGGATACAGCACAAAGCATCATGCAATGTGGCAATCATGCTGGAAAAAAAAAGTTTCATCTGCTAGCATACTTGGAGTTCTTACATGACAGGCCCAGTTCTGCAGTTCCTTCATTCATAACAACAGCACCTCCATCAGCAGACTAGTGGGTCAAGCAGGGAAGGGAAATCTTTGAACATCAAAGAGCCCAGCCCTACATTTCATATATATTCCATGTTTCAAAGTCTGAAATTTGAGAATGAGTCAAACACAGTAGTGTACCTATTTCTGTAGTTTCAGTCCAGGGGACACCTTATGCCCACTTTCTACCTATACATGACACATAGCATTAATAATCAACTGTGTGGTGGTTTAGACTTTTTTGTTGTTATGGCCTCAGTGTTCAGCTACATATCAAATTATAACCATAGCTCTTCCTGCTCGTTTGCAACTAACTTGCGTAAACAAAGTACAGGTACATAAAATGGGAAGCGTAGGTGTTCAAGCATATTCCCCGCCAAACTTGCATGCAATCATTTCTACACACTAAAGGACTTTCACGTAGTCATTAATCTCTTAATCAAACTTAAGGAATTAGGCAAGATCATACACAACTAAGAAGTAAATATACACAACTTCACAAAGCAAATATTGATGTTAAAAAAATCCCATCCAGACAATCATTTCTAGAAGCACAAAACCTGCTGAAAGAAGTTCTGTGGCAATAACAAAGCATTATTCTTTCGTAACAAGCAACTTATGATGACATAGCAGCAAATTAACAAATCATGTTTTTACAGCAATCATACTGTTGTTATAACTCTTAATTACAAGGGAAGAAACTACTGTGAACTCTTCAACTACTAATGCCCCCAAAGTGCACGGTGATCTCTGCACTTGGGAAAACACAGCTGAAACCTGACTAAAGTTCAAAGGTTGGCCGTGTGATTCTCAGTACAGGGTTCGATCTGCATCACGTACACACTTGGAAAGCCTCAAAAATAAACATGTATTAAACTACCAACATCTCCCCTATCATGGTTCCCACTGTGAAATTTACGGCACCCCAGAAAGCTTCAACGCTAGGGCCACATTCTGGACACACTCCTCTAAAGAAGGGGGTTTATTCCCAGAAGTAGCTCTTCTGATTTCATTGGCAGAACCCTTTGCACCACTACCGTGGGTAGGATCAGGTCCCGCTCGCAACTTACTTGCTGACCTCAGACCGAGTTATGCTGCCTCACTCGTTACAAAAGGTTTCATTTTAAAAAAAGAAGCAGCAAATCAGTGTGTTGTAACGGGGAAAAAAAAAAAAACCCTAATATATTTGCTATTTACGAAACCTGTTTTACATGTGAAAGCCTTTAAGTAAAGCGGTGCCCCTCAGAAATGGAGAGAGGTAACACAAGGGCACCCACCCAAGAACATCGCTGGGCAGAGGGCAAGCGTGAACCAGCATGACACGTCTAGAGAAGCTGAACAGAGAGCTTTCCGAACGGGGGCGGCCCGGCCGCAGCCCAGCCGGGCTGGCTGCACCCAGGGCGGGCTCGGAGCGGGGCAGCCGCCACCTGCACTCCGGCGCTGAGCGCGGCGGGGGCGGCATCCCGAGCGCTCGGCAGCCGCCCCTCGCTGCCCAGTGGGCTCGGCAGCGCTGACACGAAGAGGAAGC
>VZTF01001657.1:2591317-2667406 GCA_013397755.1 Cnemophilus loriae
CCCCATCCCGCTGCGGTGGCGCTTTCTCGGGGATCCAGCCGGGTGAGGAGCCGGTGGTCGGAGACCGGCTGGCGGCCAGCGCCGTGCTGGTGGAACCGGCGGTCGCTTCAGCTGGGGCCGGGAGAAGAACAGGAGCGGAAGCCGCCAGCCCGCGCCTTGGCTCCCCTCGGCAGCGCGCTCGGCTCCTCTGGAGCTCTGTACCCTGTCACCTGCCCGTGAAGTGCGCACATGCATGGCTGCATGACGTCTTCCCAGCTGTGCGCCCCTTCGGGAATGCAGTCTTAAGAGAGCTACTAATTAGATGGAGCCGCTTCGATGCCGTAAGCGACCTTTGCTCCCATAGCTGTGGGGCAGGTGTGCCTGAGGCAGAGGGCACGGTTGCTTGGTTGTCTAGAAGGTATATGAAAACCCAAGCGTGGCTAGCGTGTGCGCATTTGCTATGAGAAAAAAAAAAAAAGACATTATCTGAAAATTACTGCATAATTCCGTAAAATAGGGGCCCTCATAAAAGCTCTTAATTGGAGCTCTCTGGGTCTCTGCTTGCCAAGAGTTTCCAATGCAGCAACTTTTTCTATTCTGAAACTTAATGGAGTTGTTTCTAAGCACTTTCTAAATCTTCTGAAAGTAAATCGCATTTTTCATGTGTATTTTTTGGGGGGGGATGTTTTCCTTTTTATAGGAGATCACAATGGCCCAAAGGATGTTTAGAACACATTTGCTGTTCTGCTTTCTGGCTGCATTCTTCATCTCTGCCCTAGCTGAGGAACACGTAGGAGAGAGTCAACATCCAAACATTCGCCTTGATAAGAATTTGGTACAAGATAAAGAGTATGTGTTCCGTGTTCTGAAAGCGTAAACTTTACTTCTTAATGATTTTCTTATCTCTAAAGCGTTATGCGAGCTGGACCAAAGCCTAGGGCACCCAGTTTTCTCAGAATGTTGTATGACTAGCTAAAGCCAAATATGAGACATGCTTGCTTGATAAATTTGTAGAGATATGAGACCTGGAAGGGTCTCTCTGGAGCCTGTAGCCCTACTTATGCTATAAAAAAATTCTAACACAAATCCTGCTTACCCATATCAGCATACTTTAGACAAAATCATATTCCTAACAGGTAGAGTTAGAGTTTATTTTCTCATTTGCTTCTTCATAAATGCGGAACAGTTCTAGCAGCAAATAAAACTCCCTAGAACACTTCATGGTTGACTGGGAAAGATCTTCCTGCAGTTCCTGTGCTTTGGAAGACAGCCAGAAAGAGATTTTGGGCTCTGCTTCAGTTGTTTTGATAGCTTGCTAAGTAGGCCAGACGAAATAGAAATAGCTATCTAAGGTATTAGAGGCTTCCACAGCCCCTGTAACAAACAACCTTTGTGCCCCCTTTATCTTAGTATCAAACTGTAGCTTTTAGTTGTCCAGGGTGCTTTTAGACGTACAATATTAGATCAAAGACTAAATTTGCTGCAAACAGAGCATTAAATATTAACTGATGGAAATGTTGTGGGTTTTGTTTTTCTTAGACACATCATGGAACACTTGGAAGGTGTTATCGAGAAGCCAGAATCTGAGATGTCCCCACAAGAGTTGCAGCTTCATTACTTCAAAATGCATGATTATGATGGCAATAATTTACTAGATGGGTTAGAACTTGCTACTGCTATCTCACATGTCCACAAAGAGGTTGGTGTAGTTTTGTAAGGCCATATGTGTTTGGAAACAGTTCTAACTCTAAAAGCAGCAGAACAGTTGCAACACATCTGCAGCGCAGTTACAGTTTTGCCTGAAAATGAGACTATTTTTCTTCTGATAGTTCTGGTTGAATTTATAAATGTACATTATCATGGCTTTTCGTATCACATTGCAGTTTTTAGGAAGTTTCCATTTTAGTTTAAACTCTAGAATGAGGAAGGGCTCCAGAGTGAAAATCATTTTACAGAGGGCTTACTTTGGTAGGTTGGGATGGGGAGGAAGGGAAATCATCCAAAATAGGGCATGAGGATTTGTAGAAATACCGTGTGATATGAAACTGTTTTCAGCTTCAGACTGTTACTGCTGTGTATACACAAACTATAAAAAAACTTGCACAAAATTTGCATTAGAAGAACCTCTTATGGTTTGCCTTTTCCTAAACTCAAATTCTCTTTCCAGTCATTAGGTACACAATAGAAACACATTATCTCATATTGACCTTCTAGAAGTTACAACTCAGAATAGCATAATTTCCTGCCAATAACCTGTGGCAAAAAATACTGAGCCAAGAACAGAATAATGACTGGCTGTTTCTTGTGCAAAGGCACCTCTTTGTGTCCCCATAAGGGGTGTCACTAAGAATTTTACTGACTATAAGCTACTTTAAGCTGAATTTTTTCACTTCTGTGTTACTGTAAGATGTTTCTGTACTGTATAGAAACTGCAGTGTCTATACTACATCAAGATCCTAATTAAGAATACATCTATTAGATTATTGTCCATCATTATACATTGTGCTATTCAGCTTTTGGAACTTCTGACCAAGAATGTTGACTGCAGATAGTTTGTTCTGAAGTCCAAAGAACTTTGACTTCAAAGCTTCCACCTGATGAAATTTGCTTATATTGTTATAAATGATTACATAAAACTTAGTGCCAAATTAGGCACCAAACATGAACAGCTTAGTAAAAAATTAGTTGTCAGTAATCTGTCATATGTGCCACTAGATGGGAAAGACTGCTAAACTGTTCAATGTGGTTTTGTTTTTGTAGGAAGGTGGTGAGCATACCCAAGCAATGAAGGAAGAAGAGCTGATTAGTCTAATAGATGATGTCTTAAGAGATGATGACAAGAACAATGACGGATACATTGACTATGCAGAATTTGCAAAGTCACTGGAATAAGGGTTTGTTTCTCCTTCTAACCACATGAAAATGTGAACCAGTATAATGTGATTCGTTACTGTCTCATATCAACGTCTGTGCTGTGAGAAGGAGAGGTGTACCAGTTCCAGCTGAATTTATTTGAAAGTTGTATGTGTTAAGAGTTTTGCTAACTTGGAGTGACAGCCATGTTTGACTAAATGTAACTACACATTTGAATCATGAAGCATGGAAGTGTCAACAGTACTCACACAGGGTGCAGCTGGCAAACTCCTAAGTAGCTCTGTATGAATACTAAATAGAATCATTAGCATCTAAATTTCCGGTTTTCAGTCATTGGGTATTATAGTTCTTATTTGCTTACACCTTCTATTTAAAATTAAATACCTAGAAAGCAAGAAATGATTACTGCATATAGTTGTATTCCAAGGGTAAATGTCTTTACCTTCTCTCTAATTTACAAGAAAATCTGCAGATAAGTACAGGTGCTTGAAACAGCAGTTGTTGGGGGAAAGCATTTGAATGTGGGTTATTTTTGAGTTCCACATGACACCATATGGACTTAAACAGTCTTTGAATAAATTGAGTATTTTTAAATATATGTACTTCATAGCATACCCTTACATATAAATATAAATACATGTGGTTTTCAATTTTTTGTCCTCTACAAATTTACTTTTTATATCTTAATTTACTGGGGTTTTTTTTCATCTCCCTTCCATGTTTTCTTAAGAAAATCCAAGTATTGTTATTACATTTATATGTTATGTTAATGCTGTATAGCATTTGCTAGAGTAGCTTCTCCTATCTCGTTTTGAATCATAGAATGGCCTCAGTTGGAAGGGACCTTACAGACCATTCAGTTCCAACACCCCTGCCATGGTCAGGGACACCTTTCCTCTAGACCAGGTTGCTCAGATGCTCCCTCTCCAGGGTTAGGGCATCTACAACCTCTCTGGGCAGTGTGTTCCAGGGCCTTTCCACCCACACAGTAAAGAATTTCTTCCTAACATCTAATCTAAACCTAGCCTCTGTCACTACATACTCTTGTAAAGAGTCCTGCTCCATCTTTTTTGTAGGCTCCCATCAGGTACTGAAAGGCTTCCATTATGTCACCCCACAGCCTTCTCTTTTCCAGGCTGAACAGTCCCAAGCCTCTCAGCCTTTCCTTGTAGGAGAGGTGCTCCACCCCTCTAATCATCTTGGTGGCTTCCTCTGGACTCCCTCCAACAGGTCCATGTCTCTCCTATGCTGGGACCCTAGAGCTGGATGCAGTGTTACGGGTGGGGTCTCAGCAGAGCAGAGGGGCAGAATCCCCTCCCTGGCCCTGCTGCCCACGCTGCTTTGGATGCAGCCCAGGACACGTTTGGCTTTCTGGGCAGTGAGTGCACATGGCTGGGTCATGTCCAGCCTCTCACCCACCAGCACCCCCAAGTCTGCTCCCAGGGCTGCTTTAAATCCGTTCATCCCCCAGCCTGTGTTGATACCAAGGGTTGCTCCATCCAGGTGCAATATCTTGCACTTGGTCTTGTTAAACCTCTTGAGATTCCCATGGGCCCACTTCTTGAGCTTGTCCAGGTCCTTCTGGATGGCATCCTATCCCTCAGGAGTGTTTTTGAAGGTCACATTAACAGTAAACCAGTTTTAATATTAAAGCTTTTGTTCAATTTGGGTTTTACAGTATTAGCCAGCAGGAGTGAGCAAGTAATGCTGCCTTGTTAAGGTTTAAGTTCATATTCCTTGACACTTAAATTATGGTATTACTTTCAGGAAGTATTTCATAATTTAACAGTTTCAAGCTACTTGAGTGTTTGCAAATTATCATGGCTCTAGGAATGTTTTCACTGTCTTGACTGAATATTTGATAAGTCAAGCAGTTTAAGGATATTAGAGCAGTGATGTATGGCTGTATTATTGATGTTTGGTGACTGAAACATAACTGAAATCTTAAATTGCATTCCATGATTATTCTTTAATAAAGAATCTAAATGTTAGCCTATTTCTGTAAAATGTATAAAGAGCTATTTTCTATACAAAATTATTCTTATACAAGAGAAACACATTTGTAAAAGAAATTATTTCCTCTGTTTAAATGTTTGTGCAATGAAGCCTGAGTGTTGGATTTTTTTTCTTGTATTAATTATTTATTTTGAAACCTTTGTGGCTAGGTTTGTGCTGGTTGTACAAGCAATAAAATTAAGTTGGGGTTTGTGCATGCTGATGGGATACACAAGGCTGGAAGTGCTAGTAAGCAATGTACCTCATTTGCTGATGTGTTTTTAAGCCCATCTGTTACTCACAGTCATCTTAAAAGAAAATTCTTTCAGTTACAGCTGTATTTTTTTTTAAAAAAATCTCTTCTGAGGCTGAATGATCTGGAGTGAATGCTGAATTGGAAAAAAATGTAGGAAATGCTAGTGGCTAAGAGGGCAGAAGAGGTTAAGCTGCTCAGCTTTGAGCACTTAAAGCAGGTTGCCTGTAGCCCTGTCAACTCCTATATGCTTATTGCTCTCGTGGTTTAACCCCAGCTGGCAGCAAGGGACCACAGAGCCGCTCACTGCCCCTGGTCAGATGGCGGAGAGAATCAGAAGGGCAAAAGTGAGAAAACTTGGGAGTTGAAATGAAGACAGTTTAATAGCTAAAGCAAAAGCCCTGAGTGCAAGCAAAGCAAAACAGGGAATTCCTTCACTCCTTCCCATGGGCAGGGGGCTGTCAGGAGAGCAAGGCTCCATCACGCATAATGATTGCTTGGGCAGACAAATGTCATCACTCCAAATTTACCCCCCTCTCTTCCTTCATCCCCCTTAGCTTTATATGCTGAGCATGACCCCATATGCTCAGGACTATCCCTTTGATCACTTGGGGTCAGCTATCCTGGCTTTGTCCTCTCTCAGCTCCTTCTGCCCCTCTCACTGCTGTTGTGGGAGGAGAAACAGAAAAAACCTGGACTCTGTGTAAGCTCTGCTCAGCAATAATGAAAAATCCCTGTGTTACCAGCTATTTCCAGCACAAATCCAAAACACGGCTCCATTCTAGCCACTGTGAAGGAAATGAACTCTTTGCTAGCCAAAATTAGCACAATACTTAAGGCTCTGAGTTTTAGGTTTATTTGAGATAAGAGGGCATGACCAAGGAACTGACTCATGCGCGGTTTTCTCATCATGTGCAACCACCTGTAAGTCCATTTATATACATCTGTTGTATTTATATACATATTTATTAACTGCTCTTGTATGTGGCAAAAGGCATACACCATAGAAGCTTCATATTGGAAATCATGATAAATGCTGGTAATGTGAACATTATGTGCCAGCTATTTTAAACTTGTTTTAAGGGTTCAGAAGTATAAATAGAAAAATTATTTACTGAAAAAGGAAAACAAAATTGGCACCTTTGATAATGCGTGAAGAACAAAATAAAATTTCTGCTTTCCTAGAAAGAACAGTTCAAGAAAAGTTATCCAAGCTGCAACCTGCATCATCATGTCTTTACTCAGCCTCCGAAAACACATACACATATGTAATTAAGTACAATTAAAGATAAGTGTTTTAAGAGCCGTCTAAGGAGTTTTCTCAGTTATTAAGTAGAAAAGTGTAAAATTGCTGAGAGTAATGGTGAATCAGACTTCTTTTTTTTCAAATGAAACTAATTTATGTGCTAGTTGTAGCTCAGGTGATACCGCTAAATGTGCTGGTACAAGCCATATATAAATACAGTATTTTCTCTTTCATATATATAAAATATGGAAAATTCAGCCTTTACAACAGTAGTACTCATCATCTATAAAGCAGTTTTAGCTTTCATGGAACAGTACAATCTTCATTTCACAGAAAAATAACAAAGCAGAAGGGCTGTTTGTTTTGCTGAAGATCAGTCACTTCCCTGGCAGAAACAGAAGACCAGGAGAATGCTGTTGAGTGTGATCTTCATGTCTTCCTAGTCTATGATCTCGAGGGATGAAGATTAGTGTTGCCCATTGGAGGAGAACACATCTAGCCTTGCATTACCGTCTACTATGCGCTCAGTTAAAAATAGTTACATTATCTGCTTTTACCTCACAAAATAGTGCAGAATCTAGCAACTAAAGAAGATACTTAAACTTGTTCTTGAAGCACTCCTAAACTGAGTGGGTTTTTTAGTAATAAATCTAGAACATAGTCTGTATAGAAAAGAGAAAGATCCTAGCAGCTTGACCAGTGCCTGTCAGACTGCTGTTAATGACAGGACTGACTACCTAGAAGCCCCCATCAAGAGTTTTGCCTGCACAGTCACACAGGCTTTACGACCTTTTTTGGGTTTTTTCATTAATCACTTATGACCTCAAACTGTCCTAGATTCATTAGGGAATGGTTACAGACTTACAAATTCCAATTTCGTCTAAAGCATTTTTCAATCCTACAATTCACAAGTGAAAGAAGAGTAATTCGGAGACAATGTCATAATCAACAGAGCCACTAGATAGCGTATGGACACTGCACATCAGTTCCCTGCAGTATGGAACAGAGTGATTCAAGAACCTGGATTTCCCTAAACCATCACCAGTACTCTGACTACAGGCATGGCGTGCTCCTCTATCTTGCAACACCACATTGACAGAATGATACCCGCATTTTTATTAGTTTATAGTTGTCATAAAAATTGACTACAGATGGCACTGGTTACTGGTAATTAGTTTTCACTCTTTAGAGAATCCAAATCGACTTGAAGTGATAGTAAAGGAACTCTAATTGTAATTTTGTCAGTAAAAATAATTGTGTAATAGGAAGGCTTTCTAATACAAGCATCAGGCTTGGTCTGGCTTCTTGACCATCTCTAGCTGACCTGTGAGAGGGGCCATGATGTACCTACAGTGGTCTCAAACAATGTTAAAGAATATTGGAGGGTTTTACTAGGGCCTGAAGTCTTACTGCTTTTGCATTAGATATAAGAGCTTCTGTCACTGTTCTTACAAGGTCCAGTATGGTCTGATCAGCCATTTCTGCTGAAGGTGAAGTTTATTGCTTTTTTTCCTTCTCTCCCCATTACAGTCTCACTGTCTGTCCATTGCACCATGAAATTGCCGCATAATGGTCTAAGCTTTTATTAAACAAAGTAGGGCAAGGTTCCTTGCATACCTTAGTCTGGAGTATTTATTATCACAAGGAATTTGTGTTCTAAACACTTCATTAGCACAGATCCTCTGTCCACATTGACTGAGATTCATTACAAGGGCAGTTATTAATACCTTACAGAAAGTTTCTCTGAAGTTATATTTTTCTTCCCATTCTGTATGATAAATTCTGAAGAGCAGCCTAAATCTTAAGGCCTAATACAAACTGTAATTGTCACAACCTTCCTCAGCTGCACTGCAGCTTTGCATGTAGGTAGAGGGCAGTGTAACATACAACTCAAAGTCTGCTGCCAGATAGGAGATTTTACAAGAAATCAGCTCTGCAGCGAACATAGTGTCATCTTCTGCCACCTGATTCAAGTGACCGACAGCATTGGATTTCAAGTAGGTAGATGTCAGTAAACTCAGAGAATGGGTAGGGAAGATCTAATAAGAGGCAAATCCAAGGGAAAAACACATTATGGACAGCTGTCAGTTCATTCAAGAAATGCTAATAAGAAACCAAGTGCAACCTACGGCATTTTAGAGGAAAGTGAGGAAATTCAGCAGAAGTCAGCTAATTCACAACCTTTTAATAGACAATGGTAGGAGAGATATCTGTAAAATAGAGACTAGTACAGCTGGTTGAGAACCCAGCACAACGCTCCATTCATGGAAGGGTGTAGAGGGGGTGTAAACAGTTACTAAAGATAAAATGGACTAGATACAGCTAGCAAAACTTACCAAAAGTAAAAGAAATTTTACAGGTAAGAGGAGAAAAACAAAGGGAAATTTGGACCAGTACTCTATGATGGGGATGTGCAGAGGATGTTAAGGAAGTCAAAAAGTTTAATGCCCCTTTTTCTCCCTTTTTCATCAGTCTTACTAAAAACATCAACAGCAACCAGACAGTGCAATTATTTAAGGGGAAAAACTTCAGCCTAAAATATGCAAAACTTGCTTAGAGAATAACATATTGCGTTAGATGTCTTCCAGTCTCTGAGCAACTTCATTCTAGGAGTCTTAAAGTGAGGTTGAAGTACTAGCTGGAGATGTCACATAGCTTGAATTTATTTTATTTAATTTTTTGCAAGGCCTTTAGTGGTATTTCCTATAATATCCTCATGGACGGGCTAGTGAACTGTGTTGTAAATGGAACTGCTGTGGAAAGGGGCAGGAGGTCAAGTCTGGTTGGATAATTGTATCCACAGGGTAATTCCATCTTAACAAATCAAAATACGTATGTTTTGTAAGGAATTCTGTGGGCCTTGGTCCTGTATAAGGTTTTATGTTTTCAATGAAGGCACAGAAGATTGAACATGAAGTATGAGTATGAATCTTGCAGATGGAACAAGGAAGGACTGCAGATGTTAGAGATACTAAAAAAATCAGAATCTAAAATGTTCTTGATATGACTTAGAGAGATCATCTAAAATGAGTGGAATACAATAGTGCAAAATGCTCACACAGAAATACTCATCTGTACTTGCAAAACTGTCTAGGTACCAGTTCACAAGAGAAAAGACCAGGGACTATGTTGGAACAAGCTGAGCGTGAAGGGCAAAGCCCTCACATCAGGATGTTTAAAGGGTCTTAAAGACTACAGAAAGAGTATGGCTGATTCCCATAGGTAAAGATTCACCTGGAAGACCACAACCTGTTTAGTGCACTGTACTTCAAGTAAGAGATGAAACAGACAGCAGGGGAGCTCAGCAAAAATTGACAGGGGTCCAGAAAACATGAAGGAAGACTGCAAGTAATCTGGCTTTCTTCTCTGACAAAGTAACAACTGAGACAGAAGGTTAAAATTCTTCAACCTAAAAGCTGTTGCAAAGAATAAGGAACTAATATGTTCCTGATGGAAAGATCAGGAAGAATAAAACATTAAGAAGCACAAACCAAACAGCTTGGGATATTTAGATTAGACATTGGACAAAACTTCAGTATCAACTATAAGATACTGCAGCTTGGGGTGACATGATTGTAGCTTCGTCTTGGTGGAGTTAAATGAAAGGTGGAGTTAATGACTTCTCCAGATTCCCTGCAGTGAAAGCCTGTCTCTGAGCGAGTCAATGACTTTCAGTATTTGTGTGGACTTGATTTGGGCAAAGTCCCTTATGATGAGATCCATAGCTGAGAGCTGAACAGAGGACCTGAACACAGGGAGCCTGTGCTCAGCTCCAGGTCTCAAAGAAATCTTTCCCAAGATCACACAGACTGTCCCACTCTCTCCCTGATGTAAGGCCTTCCTCTTCTCTTTATCATCTCTGCAGACTATCATGGAGCCAGGCATACTCTAGTTTTCAACTAATCCATCTAGATACCAGTTTTGCATCTCTTCTTACCATCATAACCCATTTTCCTTCTTGAAAAGTTTCTCCTGTAAACTTACTCGTTACTTACTCGTTACTTCTGCCTTCCAGTCAGGACATTTTTCAGTCCCAGAAGACAACGGCCAGTGAGACAATCCTGCTGCACTCAGTTCCTGTGCTGCATGGCAGAGCAGTCCAAAACCAGCAGCCTCCTGCTCAGTCCTGTCAGGATATGATCACTGTCACCAGCATCTAGGTGCAAAACCCTTCCTAGTTTCTACTGAGCACATTCAAAATGTGACTGTCAAGTGCCAGAAGTTAACACTTTGACTCCAAGACAATGCTTCATTTAGGATTCAAGTCTTAGCTCCAGAACACAGAGAACAAAAAAAAAAAAAGAACAAAAAACCCCAAAACAAAACAGTAAAAAGACAACATGTTAAGTCTTTAAAATGACAAAGTAAATTCCTAGACCTATTTTCAAGAAATAGTTGACTATTTTTGTTGACACTGAGAATATAGCGTAAGAACATCCATACTGAGTCAAAACCAAGGTCCATCTAGCCCAAGAGCTTGCTTCAAATAGTGGTCAATAACAGATGCTGATGGAATAATAAATAGAGAAATAATGGTGTCATACTTCTCCCAAGTACACACGAGGCTCCAGCAATTTGTAGATCGGGGACTTGGCTTCAACAACAGTGAAACCAACTGAGGTCCAGAGCTCAGAACGATCAAGGCTTAAATGTCAAAGTCTGGGAACATTATTAACCAAACCCAAGGTTTTATGGAACATGTTCCCTGTCCCATTGTCAATGGTACGTGCTGGGCAGACTTTACTGTTCACATTGCTCTGCTGTAAGTTTCAGTGCAAGCTAAAGGAGACCACATTAGTTCAGTGGTATAGCAGAACTGTACTGTTTGCAGATGTCACATTCTTCTTAAAGTGAGGGATGCTGAAAATAGTCTAATGAATGTTTGCCTCTGGTTTTGGTCATACTTCAAGAACCGTATTTAAAAATTTCCCAATTATGAGAAAGTTCTAAGCAGATATTTTGCAATAAATCCTCTTTAAGGATAGAATATTATGCCTCAGGACTTACTTTGTTGTAAAACCACAAATAAGCCACAAAACACTTATGCTGAAAAATAATATTGGCTTAAGTCTCATCATGTGTGGCTTGCAGCCATATTGGCACAAATCATGGCAGGTATGAATTTTTTGACCCAGTAAAAAGCACTGAGATGAGTAGATTGAACTTTGAATTCTGTTCCCTTTGAAAAAGGCCTCCAGGGAGTGTGCAGAAGGGACTGTAAAGCCATGCTGTCAATTTCGGCATGGATTGCAGTGGGAATCAGGAAACACACAGGTGAGGATTTTAGACGGCAGTACCTGCAGACAGGGCCAGTCTCACATAAGGAATATGTCTGTTCAGGATACATGCAGAGTTGTTTAGAAACCTTACATTGCCACCATAAATTTATAAGCACATTGGTACTGCCTAGTTGAATTAAGATCTCCAAAGAGCACATAACACATATATTTACACACTCTGAGGCAGGGACCACTTTCAGTAACCAAATAATTCTGTCACCAGACAGCCTAACACTATTCAAAGGCACCATTTTTAGCCAAGACCAACAGATCTGAAATTTTTTTTGAATCGCTAGGCAAATGAATTTTCAGGATGTGACAAGCCAAAAAGTCTTTAGGAAAGTCTCCAAGCAGATGAACTCATTTTTCTTAGCCATCATCTCTCTTAAACACCTTGACCAGTTTCCTTCAACTCTTCCAAAAAATCTGTCCCAGAATAAGATTATGCCTGTGAAGTTGTAGGTGGATAGGGCTAATTTTGGCAAAGGGAGGAATAGGAATAAGAATCAAGTTTACAATGGAAACTTAAAGACATCTGCAGCTTGCTAAATACTGTTCAGTGGGATCTATATAATACATGATCTTTCCATTGCAGCAAAAATATAAAGTGCTTTTATTGTCACTAAGGGAAAAGACCACTTCCTCCATATGAAGTCCTACCTAGGAGACAAAAAGACCTGTCAGGTCATGCAAGTATTTTTGCTTCCTCCCATTAAAATGTTTATAGGATCCAGATTAATTTTCTAAAATCTTGGCTTGAGGATCTGTGGAGTGTATTACACCATGCTGGCAATGCAGAATGATGACAATTTCTGACTGCAGATGTGCCTCTACCACTGACCTTATTAAAACTGCAGCATGGCACTGACACACCAAAGTAGCATTAAATTAGCCAGCCAAGGTACTGCAACACCGTGGCACTGCCATTATAGACCACAGCATGCTGCAAAACCCACTCTAAAAGCAGAACTCAGTAAATGGCCAGCTGTTGTTGGCAAGTCATCCTGAACAGTCTTCCTGGGATAATGCTACTAATTGGACCCAAGCTATCTAGTTTAATGGGAGTTCAGGTTTGTCAAAGCTCTAAATCATATGATGATCCAGTAGTGCAGGTAGTTAAATGAAAATATTCTGTGTGGTTATAAAGTCTGCCTCCAGATATTTCCTAGGCAATAGCTCCTACAATTCAAATTGCCCAGTTTGGGAAAACATAGTGCACACAGTTTTTACCGAGATCTAGAAATTTTCTGGTTTGCATAATGGTTAAGGAAAAACTCCCCTTGGGGACCTCACATTGCCCTTTTCAGATTCCTGTGACAGGTAGAGGTCCTTTCTAGGTCCTTGTAAAGCTCACTTTATAAAAGTCTCTGTAGGGAATGGGAAAGGGTTATATAGGCTGCAGGCCAGACAGCACATTTCCAGCCAATGTGCAATTGAGCTGTCATGTGCAGATATTACTCACAGAAATACACATCATCCTTGAAGATACTTTAGTTCCTCTAACCACATCCCACCCCTGACCCATACCCATACCACTTATTTCTGGTCACCAAATGTCCTCCCAACACAACCACCTCACCTAGGGACTGTTCAGCCTGAAAGCTCTTCCTGTTGACCTCTGCAGAACCGTTTGGAAATGCAGAGGAAAAAGTACCAACATTGATTCAGCGGGCCAAATAAAAGTCATTCTAAAAGCTGCTAAGCTAATTCATGTCTAGGAACTAGCAACTTCAGCCTGGTATTCAGAGCAGCACGGAAATTTGAAAATCTGGTCCTAATCCCATACAACAGGGATTGCTGGTCAGAAATACGACAACTGGACAGCAGCAAAGAAGGAGAAGAGTGAGCAGAGGAGAGCTATAAAGCCATCACACACAAACAAACCCAAGATGTGCTCGAACTTAAGACATTAGATGTGGTCCCCAGTAGCAAAATCTTAGCCTGCTTGAAACAACTTCTGTCAAAAACACGAGGTACAATATGGAACGAAGTATGTCAGTGGACAAAGTACAGCCTCAAAAGACATTGCAAAAGGTTACAAGTGTCAACAGTATCTAGCAAGTTGACAGCCTTTGACATGGAACTTCTTGCATTCAGGCTGTTTAGCAGCAACTCCAGCTTCAGCCTGAACACAAACCACTGGGGAGCATCTAGCTCCAGATGTTTTTCCTTCTCCCTCAGGAGAGGAGAAATGTACAGTTACTCCCTAAAAATTTGTGTTCAAGTGACTTTTCAGTGATACATGAGCTTGGCAAAGCCATAGCTATTCATCTAGGCCCCTCCACACACAAACCTTCAGTTTCTGGTGACATATGGCATGGGAAAATCCAGCTCAAGCAGCTGAAGTCTGGCAAAATTATAAACAATCAGAAACAAGGTCTTCTAATGGAGGCTGTTAGACAGCATTAGCTATGGGGCCACTGTCATCTTCACAGCCAGAGAGTGATTTAATCTGTCAGTTATGTGAGCACTAGGAGTGATGAATAGGTCTTTGTATTCATTCACATCAAGCATGTACCCAGACTGGCATACAGTGTGAGGGTTCTTTTGTCTGATAGTCAACTGGATCTCCAAAGAGCTGGGAATTTGCACAAAATGGCAAAGCAGTGCCACAAAAGATACCACCTATGTTCAGAAAGAGGGATTCCCAAGGTGGCTGACTAGTGCCCTTCCTCCTCAACTTAACTTGTCCATCATCACCTACACAACTTAAAAGTCACATGAAAACAAAGTAGTTCAGTTCTTCAGCTCAGTTTTAGCCATCCCAGACCACCACACTTAAAATCAGGGTGGCATAGGGGCACAAGTGCAGCTTGTCCAAAACTGCCAGCAGCTGGTAAGACAGCAGCCACAGGGCTCCTCTGCAGAGCCAAGCCACTTAGCCCCTGCCAGCAGCCCAGAGTTTTTGGGTGACTACACTTCCAGAGGTACTCAGCTGTGCTTTCAGCACGAGGAGCAGAGCAAGAGCCCAGGGCTGCCCAAGCTAAGCTATTCCTTTACAGAATGACTTCTCCAGACTTTATCGGTGAGAGCAGTTTTCTAACTCCTTTTTTTGCTGCAGCCACACAAAAGGACAAGAACAGGGCTAACAACTCATATTATGTTTTTACCTGGTATAAATGAGAGCAGAGCACGCTCTGTCACAAGCCTTTAAAAAAGCCTTTAAATAAAGCTGGTCACAGCTCTGCCAATTGGACACAGTGGTTCACTCTTCCCCAGCAGCAGCTTGGGCTGGAAACCGACTGGAACAGAGCCACAGGGGGACAAGAGTAAGGTGTGCCATCTGATGAAGGTCATTTATTAGCTTGGCTTTTTAATTCTTGGGAAGCCAGTGCCAACTAGTCCTAAGCCAAACTCTTTCTTCATTGCCATAGAAAAAAATGTTAATGCATATGAATTCCAGTAAAATGAAATTATTATAAAGCTTCCGAAGATATTTCCATAATCCAGCTAAAAACTCTCTGAAAAGTCTCAGTTTGATACAGATTATTACGTACCTCACAACCCCTCCTCCCAGGACAGGTACAGCTTCTGAACTTCCCTCTGTTGTAACTGGAGTGAAAAAACAGAGTCTATCACTGGCCACACTTCAACACATCCCATTGCATTTTGGCATCACCCACAAAGATTATTTCTATCATTCAGATGAATATGGCCTATTTATTTTTCTCTTGTTCTTGTGATCAGTTATTTCTTAGGATCTTATCCCAGTGTGGACAAGGTGCTCAGACTTTGTTAGCTCAGTCAGACCATAAACAAGATGAATAATGGCTTTCCTCTCTTTTCACTTTCTGAGCTACCCTTAAACACACTCTTAAGAGTGAGCTGATCCTGGGAGGAGACACAGTAGAGAAGGGTGTGTGTGGGTGACCAGGGAAGGTGGTATAGGATTTGGAAGGGATATGCTGGCAGATTGGTGTATTATGGTCACATCATAAAGGCTTGACCCGTACTGTGCTGCTGGGGTAACCTGTGCTAGCAGAGCATGATGCTACCAGCAGTCACAACCAGAGAAATTAGGGGAATCTTTCCCTCTCCTATTTCCCTGTAGGTCAGACCTAGGTTTCTGGAAAGAACTTTTCCTTAATTCTCAGTGAGCAGCTGGACCTAGGGCCCCATCAATCTCTGCTTGGGAGTATCATGAAAGGTTTGAATGGTGTTGTCCATCACTACCAGAAAGTGAACCATATCCCCAGGCACAGGACTGTCTGGTCTGGCTCCTCACTTTTATCTTATCTGGCCACTGCAAAAGAAACCGTTGAAGTGCTGGCAAGCCACGAACTATGAGCAGGCACTTAAATCCATCCCTGTGCAATGAAATGATAGGAATTAAGTGCTTAGAGCTAAGTGTGTGTTTAAGTGCTCCACTGAAAGGCATAAACCTTGAACTGAGGCAGTTTTCAGAGAATATGAGATAAGGGGAAGATGGAACTTCACCTACAGCCATTACTTCTGCAGGCACGTGGCGAGTCTACTGTCCAGTGAGAAAGTAACTGGCTGCATTTGGAACCACCAGGCCAGAGAAAAAGTTAAACCAGGTCACTACACAGGGGTAGCATCTGCCAGTTAAACACAGCAAAGAAAGACAATACAGTCCCATACCTGTAAAAATGCAAGTCACTTCAGGCAGTTAATAGGTTCACTGAACAACCATCAACCCAGATAACTAGAGAGAAGGTACCAGCTTCTCAGAGTGTTGTGTGCTTTCTCCTTTTGATAGATGACTCCCAAAAGTCATGCATAATTTTCATAAGGTGAGATAATAAGCTGTCAGTTGTAGGAAGCCTAGAGTTAACCACACAGAAAATCAACATTCTGCAAACAAGAAACATGTCAAACTGCAAAACAGATTCTTTCTTTAGAAATAAAATAAGGGAGTGATTTGAACATGAAAGCTTTGGCTTACAAGTAATATTCTAGCCATCAACAAAATAGGAGTAAAGGAGTAAATCTGTGTGATTCCTGAGTGATTTGACATGAAACATGCTGAAATTAATTCCTGATATGGATTTGCCTGTCATTCCTTGCTTTACAGGCTCCCTCACTTCACCCCCAGCTTCTCTTCTTCCCTGTAGACATCAAACTAGAGGGGAAAGGGAGGAGAAAGGGACATTGCAGGACAGGGAGGTAGGAGGAAACCTTAGAGTAACAATATATAACACTTGTGTATGCTTTATCCCGTATTTCATACACATGGTTTGACTCTCAGTAAGTATACTTAGTCACATGTGTACTTATGCAAGTGACAGGGAAGACTTAGATGGTCACAGAATCCTGTGAGCAAAGGACATCATCTTGAACAGAAAGCATGTGGGAAAACTCTTGTAACCCATGGCCATTGCCAGGGCACTACATGGGCTGTGGTGACAGGATAGGATGTGGCTCTGGCTCTGTGGGGCCCATGGCCAGGCAGGGCTGTGGGCAGCTGCAGCCTGGCCCTGCTGCAGCATCACTGAGGTAGGTAGGCTTGGGGAGCTGGCATGGGCAGCAGGTGCTGGGGCAGGTTGAGCAAGGGGCTGGGCAGGACAGTAGAATCCCTTTGTGCCTCTGGAGCACTGGCGGCCATGGCATAAACGCCAAAGATATCCCAGGCCTATGTAAGGACACAAGAAGTAGAGGCAGGTTGTGCAGATATAGCTACCTCCAGCGGTTTTGGGTCAAATTCAGTAATGCCAGCAAAGGGAGGACATAAAATTCCACTATCCTGATTTACATGGTGGAGCAGCCCCAAGCACCTCCATTCCTATCAATGGGGAAGAACAGGTTTTTCATGGCCAAGAGTACCAGCAGAAGAAAGGACGAATCGGAGTCAAGTGTTGGAGCACAGTGCTAATGATGCCAAGGATTCGGGTTCAATCCCTGTATGGGCCATTCACTTAAGAGTTAGACTCAATAATCCTTCTGGGTCCCTTCCAACTCAGATTATTCTGTGATTCTGAAGTGCTGTCATCCTCTCCTGCCCCACTCTCACCCTACTCTAGGGCTGCCCATGACAGCACTTCACAAAGGTATCGAGGAGGAGGAGGTTGGAAAACCAAGGCTATTGCTGCCTTCTCACACATTACTTGCATTGAGGAGGACCTACCCAAACACACAGGTTTACTCAGGTGGAATTCTCTGTTTGAGGTCTTCATTTTTTTTTTTTTCTTTTTTTTTTCAGCAGAGAGACTAAAAAAAATTGTCAGCAAGTGACAGTTTGGGTTGCTGGGCTTTAGTGGTTTTTAATTTTCTCCTTTTGGTGGTTTGCGCCAACTGTTACTTCATGCACATGGAATATACAACTTCCAGCCTTTTCTCACTAGTGTGAAGTAAGAGTTTGGCACGTGCTGAAAACAACAAGCAGAAATTAACTTGCTCTCTCCCACCTTTAATGTCCATAGCCTCCAGTAATTATCTGTAGAATTAAACACGTAGTCGTCTTGCCGTCACCTTAATTCTCTACATTAAAAAGGGATTATATAACAAATTAGCCTGATTTAGCCTATCTTCTAGGGACTTACCCACTGGTTCACTCTTCTTTATTAAATTAGCAAAGAAGCTTTTGGCTTTCGGACACGTTAGGAAGTCCTTCCCAAATCGAGACCACCGGTGCTAGGAATTGCTGAAGTGTTTAAATTGCTCTGGAACCACCTCCCTGGAATTTACAGAGCCTGAACTCCAGGTGACCCACCACAGTGAAAACACACGGGTAGACACTTGTAATCTGATCTCCTGACATTAGCTCTCCAGTTTAGAAAACCAGTCCCCCAATTCACAGGGGTCATAGAGTCTTCAGTCTCTTTCCTGTGCTTGTTTAAATATAACCCAGGGTTCAGATTTGGGGTATGTGACAATGGAATCTCTGCTAATTCTCTCTCTGGTGATGTCTTAGCAGCAGTTGCAAAGCAAAGCTAGATGTCTCTCCACCAGCTGTGCAAGACCATCTACATCGCCTGCAGTGATAGGGATGTCTGCTGACCAGAAGGGCGAGTTGCAAAGACACAGCGTGTCTTATTCCTCCTCAGCTGACTGTATGTTGGAGAACTAATGCTTCTTTCATACAGAATTACACAGGATGAAGTCTGCTGATTGCCAGTCATCTGAAGGCCTGATGCAATGCCCACTGGAGCCAAAGGCTGTTTTTCTTCTGCCTTTATAGGCTTTGGATTATCCCCTTACTCGAAACACTAAACCTTTGAGTATTTCAAGCTGTAGGGTCAAACCCCCTTACTTTCTGCATTCTTTGCTCTTAGCTGTAACAGTCGGTGTCACCACCACAATGATAGCATTGACAACAAACAGATCTGTGAATCAATACAGAAACAATCATGTACTCCTGGTTTTTCCTTTGACTTTCTCCAGCCTCTCCCTTGAGGGTATAAACCCAGCTGCTCCAGATAGGCCATTCTCATAGGAATTGCAGCTTCTTGATTTTAAGCAATAATTTTCAGGTTTCTTATTTTAAAAAAAAAGTTTCTTATCTATTTTAAAGAAACAAATTCTGATGAAAACAGAAAAAAAAATTATTCTGATTTTTCCAAGACTAGACAGTAAATCTGATCTCCTGTACTGACCTTTTCATTAGTTTGAGCTGCATGCCTTTGAAGCTGTTCCTGAAATGCTTGTTGGCCTGAAATGTGGGGCAATCGAGCTCACCCATGTATCTGCATTGCTTTACAGCAGAGGCAGGGAAAGGATGTCTGTTCTCACACACAGGCGCTTGCATGAAGAAGCACTAAAGGCTCAGTGGCTGATGACAACTCCTAGTGCTGCCCACCATCACGGTGCTCACACAGCATTCATGGGTACCTCATCAGGGACTTCAGGGGCTGGTTAGGTCACCACAGCTTTTGGTCACCACTGGTAGCACTTGTGTTCCGCTAATGGTCCACTCCCCATTCAGTAGACAAAGCAGAATCTGAAGACAGAAGAAAATATAAACCCATGTTTTCAGAGTTACTGATACTTACAGGTACTGGTTGTGACAAATAAGTGTTCTGGTTAAATCTGGTCTACAGTATAGCAAACTCTTCTGGACTGGCAAGGTTTGGACATGACCAAGGTTTGGAATAGGTCCGAAAAACCTCATTCCTCTTAGTTTTGATTTCCGTCATTTTCTGCTATATATCTTATTTTGCCCATGCAGTCACCTCATGACCTGTTAACCCATATTGCTTTGAGGAAGCTCAGTTAAAGAAAATTCAATATAGAGCCTATTTTTTCCAGTAGCCTCATGCTCTGCCTACCATGGTTATAAAAGAATGGTGTTCATCCAGTTGCACAAATTATCAGTAACTTTCAAATGACACTGAAATTTTCTTTTGAAAAATCCTTATGAGTGGTGATTTTTTATTATTATTTTATGAAAATCTGATTCTGTCAGATGCTTTTTTTAATTTCCAACAGCCTCTGACTTAAGAAAAGCTAAACATTCTCATGAGAGGAGCATATTGTACCATGCCTCAATAATCATCAAAGTAATTAGGTCACCCAAATCTGAGACTGAAATCTGAGACTGAAACTGTACCTCTTTAGGAGTGATGGCTTACAAGCAGATAGGCTGGGTAAACAAAATGAAAAAATCCCAGCCCTCAAGGGACAAAACAAATGGGTAACAAAAGTGGTTCCTGCTGCCTCTAGAGATCTTCACACTGAGAAATGAAAGAATTTGCAGTAATTCCCCTCTTAATCATGCTATTACCTGCAGCATGAAAATGGTATATTTCAAAATTCCTCCCATCAAAAACTAAAAGCTTCTACGCACTCTGAGTGGATATATTAAAAAAAAAAGACTTAGAGAAATGGACAGAGATGAATCTATGTAGAAAGGATTTCTACACATATCAAAGTAGTGACTCAGTATTTTGATAATGTGATTTTTTTCCTCATTTTTTAACACATTTTCAGGATTTTACAATGCTGATTTAAACATCTTCAATTCTGCAGCCCAGTTTAATGTGATCTGTATGTAACGTATCCCTTCGGTGATATGAACCACATGCTTCCTCTTTCCAATACACACCGCTTCAGTTCAAAGTGCAGCAGCTTGTACTTTTCCATATAGTGTTTTTGCTTTGGTCCCCTGTGTCAGGCAATATTGTAACAGTTAAATGTAATATTCCTAATATTACACTAAAAACGTCTCCTGCTCCATAGAATATGCTAGTCCTGTAGAAGTCAAACTCTGCTGGAATATTGATCACTCAATAGGAGGCCAAACAATCAGACATTCGGAGTTTCTGCAGAATATTTGCAACCTTTGTTTTCAGTCCAGCAGCATGGAGTGAAATTACATTGGCAAGCCCACAGACTTGCAAAAAATAATTCAATCCCCCTCCCAGAGCAGTTCCATGGGATTCAAAACACCACAAACGACTTCTGACCTCTCTGAGCAGTGATCACCCCCAAACATATTATTCTGCAAACTGGAAAACTATACAAAGAAAACTAAACTAAAGAAAACCGGTATTATTTAAAAAAAAACAAAAAAAAACCCAAAAAAAACCAAACCAAAACCAACAAAAACAAAGCAGACAAACAAAAAGAGCAAACCATGCATTCATTATCCAGTTAAATATATTTTCTGCAATGTTTTGCTTTAAAAAAAGAGGGGAGAGGAGCTGGAGATCAAAAAAAAAAGCACCCTAAAGTGTTGAGGGACATATTGTTCAGTGAGAGATGTACTCAGAGAGGTTTCATGAAAGTTCCTCACATTATCCCTATTGGCAGCAAGCAGAATTTGTGTTGCAGGGCTTCTGGGCTTGAGTCTATGGGATTACTACAGAACATCAGAGCAATGTCTGTAGCAAGAATAGAGAAACAACCCTCGAGTACATAGGACTGAAACTAAAGAGAATTACAAGCAGAGAATTTAAGAGCAAGACATCAAGAAGAAGACAGGGCTGCTGAAAAAAATGAAAGGAGAAAACCCCTTCAAAATTATAAAAAGCTAAAAGATTCATTCAGAATTTTCTCCTCCAAAGTGAAATATTCCCACTGCCTCGCTTCATTGACAATGACATTTCCATGGGGCCTGGAATCTAATCTGGCACATCTAATTTACAGAAGCTTATAAAATTTATTTACTGTAACAGCACACCAACAATGATATACTATGGATTTTAGATGAGTATTTTATATTTCCACAGAAGTCAGTAAAGTCGTGCCAGAAGAAAACTTGGCTTTACATCCAAATAAAATATTTTATCTCAAAGAACAATAGAAACTCTAATCAAATTGAATCACTTTATATTGTTACAAACTGCAATTAATCTGCTCAGACGGAAAAGCCATATAAATTTTTGACTGAAAGGCATGTCATTAAGTTTCTCAGTTGTTTACATGTAATGCAACATGACAGGAATTTGTATGGAGATGAGAGAAAATGAGCTATTTGACATTAACTGTTTGGAATCCCGTCTATGGCTGTTTGCAGTCTGCAGTGGATTGGTAGGGGTGATTACATGGATAAGTGTAGGATTTGTAGGAGGATTTCTCATACTGACTTGCTCTTTGAGGAACACCTGGTGAAAGCTCACTGTGTCTTTAGATATTCAAGCCTAGGGAGGAAGTGAACATTAACATCACCATCTTCCAGCAAGAGTAAATAATAAATCTACAAAAAGGAAATACATGATTTATATTGAGCAGGACAAGTAAAAAGTAATGTAATTCGTACCTCATATGTGCAGCATGGAAGTTACCTCCCCTAGTCCTTTTCCCATGGAATGCCGAGACAGATGAGGGAGACCTGCAGAATGTCTGGGCAAAAATGAGCAGCTGGGCACCACAGGGACTGAGTCGTGATCACAGGAGATGCTGTGCAGAAAGATGGAGAAGATTTGCATTAGGCAAGTACAGAAGAGTATCTGCCACCTCACCTGTACAGTGATTAGTTGGTGTTAGCTGGGATGTAGAGTCAAGGTGAGTGTAGGCTCTGCTCTCTGTTCTTAGGCCGAGGCTGTAGGCAGAGTTCTCCTATTTAGTGAAGTTCCTTCTGTTGTGCAATTTTTTCTAGCACCTTAACCTAGCTAAGTAGTTAGAAAGCAAGGGGAGAAGGAAATCTCTCTCCAAAAATAATTAGATTGAAAACATGAACCTGGGAAGTTCAGAGAACAAGAAGCAATTAAAATGAGCCAAGTATCTATTTATCTGTTTGTTTTAAACTTCATGCTTGGCAACATTCAGACAGCCTTCTGAACCGGGGCAGAATTAGAAGCTGGAATGTCTGAGATGTATTTTCAGTCAAAAATGAATGATGGTCTTGTTTGCTAATTTAGGACACTTCAAATAAATAGCATCAGCGATCAGAGGGCAGGTAACCAGCACTTGCTGTCACTTTACAATGTTTTGAACTGAGTACCTGAAATATTGAGAACCACATAATCATCAGGCACTTTTAAAATCTTCATTTAAAACTTTTTCTGTGTCACAGAAGAATATTTTTCCTTCAGAGATGAACCTCCCCATCCTCTGGCAAAGTGTATTTGATGATAGCAAAGGAGGAAAATTCATTAGACTAATCAAGAAGGCAGCTGGAAAACCTGACTTTATTTTAAAAAAATGAATATGCTCATGGAAAACCAGCCTTAAATTAGTGCTTCAAATGAATCAATTTTGAAGGAGGAAGAAATTACATTACTGGCATTAAAAAGACAAGTCTTGAGACAGATGTCATAATTTCTTCCACTGGCAGAGATGATGCTGAGCAGTGATGAGAGCAGTCACCCTTGGCGGGTCCCACTCCCCTGGAAGGTTTCTTGACTGTTCTCAAGCACAGAAGGATGTTGTGGTGTCTCTGTCCACCCCAGCGTCTCAGCTGCCCTTCGCACAGGTGCCATACTGCCTAAGTTGCTGGTGGCTTGTGTCCAGTGGCTTGGCTGTGAGACTGGACCAGCCATCAGCATGCTCTGGGATTTGCTCAAGACACAAGCACTGCCTGCCTTCATCTGGGAACCCTCCTGGCACAGAGGCTGAAGGGTGACATTTATGTACTTTCCTCAGTTGTTTTTGGAGAACTGGATTAGCTACTGGGTTTTTTCATGGATCTGCTTTTATTGACACACAGCAGCTCTTGCTCCCCATCCTCAGCAAATGGACTCCAAGGCACACAGTCAACTTCCACAGGAGATGGATACCCTCATAAAGAAAAAATACAGAAATATCAGAGGGAACCACAGAAAGAAACAAACCACAGAGCAAAAATTCTGTTCATCTCTAAACTAGTTGTCCCTCAATTAGGTAATTAGATCTGTAAGAGACTGAAAAGGCCTCTACAAAGATAGCACGATAACTCTTCACCATATCTGAGATGATGAAACAAGACGAGTTCATTAAAGCCAGTGGAAAATTATTAATAAAAGAGGTAATTCATGTGCTATTCCTGTTTCTCTAGCTTGTTCTTGCTGTTTAACTGATCTGAGTTACAACAATTGGATCTGCAAGTATAAATATCTCATTTCTAGCTTTCATGCCCACTTTGAAGACTGAGTCCAGTAAGTGAAGACCAGTGAATTTATAAGGGATATTTAAGTTAGCCTGTAAAGACAAGTTTATGAGACTCTGAACCTCTGGCAAGCATCTGCATCTGTTCTATTTACTCAGGTAACATGAGAGAGGCCACACTACTAAAACACATCATAAATGAGTTACTAAATTAGATCATTCAGCCCGAGCATTAAGACTGGTAGTGATTATATATTGGTTTATTTTATTAATGTAGGCAGTTACCTCTCTAATGGGACTCAGATGAGGATGTTCCTACCAGTAATGGGAAAAATAATCTTTTTTAGTTCTTACTGTGTCCTCCCTTCTCACTATGTATCTAAAATGACTGAAATCCAATGGCTTCAGAAAATGTAACCTCTAAAGTAGTGCTTTCTTGAAAACAAATTAAAAAAACCCCAACCAAACAAAAAAAATATCCCCTGACAAACTAAAAACACTTGGATTATACAAAATACCATGAGAAAGCCTCTCTCTAAATAGCTCCTCTGGCAAATACAACAATGGAAGGAAACAGAGTACACTGAATGAAATCTATCCCATGTTAATTATGTTGCTTTTTTCCCTTAGGAAAGACTGTTGGGTATGTGGCAGAATACAAACTGCTGAAAATTAAAATGTGCTGCAGAACTGAAATCTTATTAGTCTCTGCTTAATGTTTAGCCTTTCACTTGCGAGCTGGGAAGAGATGGCACTTTGTGTAGGAAACACCACGTCTCTGCCAGGCTTTGCATGACGGGAGTGATCAAACCGTATGCGCGCAGGGCACACACGTGCACTTACTCACAACAAGACAAGAAAATATTTTTGGGGTACAAACAGAGGCAGCTGCTGCAGAAATCTGAGGTACTGCTGTTGGTGCCTCCAACCTCCTTTTTATGCTATGGAGATGCAAATAAAAACACATCTCCATGAAATTCTTTATTTTGAATATAACTAAAACAGGGGTTTTTGACCAAATTAAACTACTTCTGCTCTTTTGTTAGTGGCACTTATCTAGCTAGATAATGGGAAGTAATCTTCTTATTCTTCAGTTATAAAAAGCTGCTGTAAGTACATAATATGGTTAACAAAACACGTGCATAACTAAGCTTAATTTTAGAAGTTGTCAGTCTCAGTTTTGAAATGCTGCGTGACATACCAGAGTCCTAGTCATACCATAGTATGAATTATGGGCAATGCTGGCTGTGTTCCCACATAAAGAAGATAAAATATCAGAGCTGCTCTCTGAATTTTGCTTTTCAGCAGAAAATATTGATGTAAACAGCAATCCATCAACTTACCCAATGCAGCCTAGAGCATTACCATTGTGATGAAGTACCAACAGACATCTTTGTCCCCAGAGCATCCCTCAAGAGCAAGGTGTAGCCCAGAGCATTTGCTTTGATCCATCCCACTGCCATTTGCTTGATGGTTTTTCCCTGCAGACCTAGTTTCAGATGAGGAACCGGAGGCTTTGAAAATTTGGGTCTAGGAATACCTTTGCCTTTTCACAGGAACTAAGCTCTTGCCCTGGTCCAAAGCATCATGAAAAGTTCAAAGGGATCATCTGACACTGCTGGATAGGATAAATACCAGCATTTATTAGTGATATGAGTCAGCAAATAATGTCTTGCCTTGCAGAGTCAAAATGTTTGTAGCTGTCAGGTTCCCCATGGAATTTGACATTCTGTCATGAAATACACTGAATTAATGAGTAACTCCAACCTAATCATAAGTCAGAGACTCATATTGCTCCATCCTCAAGCATGATAGCCAAGGTCCTTCTATTGCCAGCTGTAGGATCTGACCCAGAATCTCAGAATAATTCAGGCTGGAAGGGATCTCCACAAGTTATTCGGGAAAACTACTTGCTCAGAGTAAGGCCTGCTGAGGTCATATTTGTTCAGGGCTTCATCCAGTCAAGATGGTTATCTCCAAGGTGGGAGATCCTGCAGACTCTCTGGTCATCAATTCCAGTGCTACATCACCCTTCCAGTGAAAAAAAACAAAACCCTAATAACAAGCAAGAATTTCCTACATTGTGCTTGGTGTCTCTCATCCTGTCCTGTCACTGTCTCCCTCTTAGAAGAACTTGGAATCAACTTTATACACATGCTATTTTCTCTAGCTGCTACCAAGTCTCCTGACATTCTTCATTCTCAAACAAAAACCTCTCCCTCCAAAACATTCAGTGAAGATGACCAGGTTCATCCTTGCCACCATCCTCATTCATGATTTTTCTGTCTTCCTTCATCCCTCTTTGGAGCCACTTCATTGCCTAGAGCAGTGAATGAGTTCAGTGCTGAAACAGAGCCAGCCCTCGTCTTCTTTTAAAGAAGTCAGAGAGTCAGCAGTGCTGTACAACTAGGCGAGCCTTTCTGAAACAAAGGCACATGGCCAGTCCTTCAGGTAGCAGGATCCAAAATTCCTCAAGAAGGCTCAGGTCAAAGTGAATTAAGCCTTCAGCAGAAGAGGACATACTGTTTTCTTGGTATTTTCTCCTCCAGGTATTTAAAATTCACTCTTTTCTCTCTTGTGGTTCCTGTAAACTTTTCCTCAGCCTGTGTTTCCTAGGCAGCTCATGCATGTGGAAATAATTTCTGCTATGCCAATATTCCTTTCTTGAGTCTGCTTCAGTTCAAGACAAAAGAGCATGGCCCTATTCAAGTTTGAAAGGCTATTCTGCACCACATTAGACCAATACAAATGCTCTCATGTTTTCTTATCTTTCAGCATAACACGAGGCTCGTATCATTTCCCCCTCTTATAAAAATATATATACAAATGCTGAGAAAGAAAAGCAAGCCCAGCAGTATGAAAGAACTACAAAACATCCCCATATTCTGTGTATTGATAGTCTGGTCATGGTCAGGTTTTGATGTACGCAACAGGGAATTTATATGTATCTAAAAATTTATCTATAGTGAAGTTAGAAGTACCGAATTTGTATGTCCTAAGGCAAAAAGCTACTGCAGTAAGCTACTCTGAGATTGAAGTGCCATGTCTAACAAGTTTAGGCCTAGTAGAGACATCAATATACTGTAAGATAAGCAGTATCTACCCAAAGGGCCGCTACTAGTCACTGTACCACAGGTTTATCTTGTATCTCTGAGCCACTAAAATTATTTTCACTTACTCTATTACATTTTACATAGTGACTTCATATTTTTTAAATAATTTTTCAAGAGCTTAAAGTAGATTTTTCCATTCTCTCATTTTTAGAACTAGCCTAACTCATTTTGGTCCGAGAACAGTAGAGCTTTTTTATTTTCTATCCTGTCATTAGAAAAATATTTGAAAAAATATTTTTCTTTGTCATTTCTAGCAGCCAGGAATTGATGACAATAATCAATCAGCTTATTATTATTATTGGAAATAACAATTTTGGCTATAAGTCAAAGCATGCATTAGAGTCTTGAGGATGCTTCCATGCAGCAAAAGTTCTGGAAAGCATTTAGAAGGCTTAGTGAAATTTCCATATGGCTCTGGGGAGTTGATATTAAGGAAACTGCAACCTTTTGAAAGAATATTGCATGTTCTCCTTTCTCCTCAGAGTTCCGGTCTGTAAGGTTTCATGATTGAAGCCTCAAATTACACGGGAATCACGTGCCACTCTACACTGACATCAAGAACCCATTTCACATGGAGTTTTTGACTGGTGGCTGGATGGAGGTACAAGGATAAAGTAACGTTCATACAGCATTGAAGAAATCTAGTCTGAAGTTTCTCCTACTTCAGCAAAGCCCAGGGCCATTTATGTGCTTTGCTGAATTCTGTGAGTTCAGAATCTTTAGACTGGAAAGTACATGAAAACCCACAGGACCCAAAACATCCGCTCACCATAACAAACCACTGCAGAGCTCACAAAGGACTGGGGCTCCCAGGCTCTGTCTAGGCTCTGCCTGCTAGAGCGCTCCCAAGGGTAATTTGAAGCTGAAAATCTCCAGCATCTGAAGTCCAGGCTTCCTCCACCTCAGGTTGGGCTGACTATAAATTCAGTGTGCTCTTGACCAGGTCAGAGTCCTATGGAAAGTCCTAAGATCCTTACAAGGCAGGATCTGCATAATGCTTTCTGCCAGACATTGTCACTAGAACATCAGGAGGGTGGTGGGAAACTGCACAAAGTATCAGGACCTTCTAATGCCACATGGGAGCTGTCAGGTAGTAGTGTGAGCATACGGCTGAGTCCTGAATCTATCAGAGGCACAAAACCCAGACAGACTTGAGATAATCTCCTACACCTCCATTTTCCAACCAGGTAGATTTCTTCTTCCCATTTCTCCCACTGGCTTGTAACTGCTTCAGCAATTAGAGACCTTCTAATTGTCAATGTTCTTGTATTCCTTTTGTGTGTATGCTCTTTGCTTAATTAGGTCTGCTGCAGGGAGGTTGGACCAAATGACTCACTGTGGTCCCTTCCAACCTTACCCATTCTGTGATTCTTCCCCACAGATTATGCCTCTAATATTCTCTTAGAGAGCATCAGACCTTGATTTAGGCAGCTAATCCCAATCTTCTCACTCTGCTGTAGACAGAGTAGAAATTCCCCTTTTCCTGTGGTTTCCTTGATCCCTGATATTGATTCTGGCTCTGACTGCTGCCCTCTGCAGTGGAGGCATCCCTCCAGGAAGAAACAGAGAGATTCAGTGTCAGCAAAGGCCAACATTTTCGTGTCCACCAGCCCCATTAGGCTGAGATCTTCATAGCAGTGCTATGATATTTCACTGGTGACATTTCTTCCCCTCCCTGGGAAGAACTGTTTCTGCTCGGATTCTTCATTCTTGCCTAAATAGAACACACATCGCCAAGTGTTTCTTATTCAGGGAAAATTGCTATTATCCCTTTAATATGAAACAGATCAATATACCACAGAGTTGGAGCAACTGAATTAGAAATTAATAGGAAAAAAACCAGAAGATGGAGAGAAAAAAAAACCCAAATCACAAATGAAACAACCCCTACCCTCAATCTTAAGTTTAAGCCAAGAAATATATTAAAACTTGGTTTTAACTTGTAAGTATTGGCAAGAAAAGTCAATTCTAGAGCAATCGCAGAGGAATAAAATAGCAGCCATAAAACCCAGACTGGATACTGAGAGATAAACTCCTGCACATCCATTTACACAATTAATAACTGCCAGAATAACTGTAATTCATTTAGGAGTTGAAATCAAATCATAAATCAGTCCTCAGCCACATGTTAAACAAAAAATACCAATTTTAAAACATAATTGCTGAGTGCGACATTAGTAATTGCAAATTAGTAATTGCATGTTGTAAGTACAGATGCTTATCCCTCTGGGTTGCTCACAGTTCTGCATGCATATTTTGCAGTATCATTTGGTCCCCAGAGGTGTCACATTTCATGTTACTTATTCCCAGGGTAGTGTATTACAACCTGCTGATTTCCATGTACCTACTCGGCCTGTGTGCTCAATGGGCTTGTGCTGTATCATTTGCCCAGCGGTCACATACACGGCTAGCAGCCCTTCTTGGAGTCTTAACAGAAAGAGAGGGTTTTCCAGGCTGCAGCAGTAAGGTTTTGTGCTGACAGAACAACTTCCAAATACCATTGGCTATTACAATGACAAAGAAAAACACATGATTCCTATTCACAGGACATTAGTATGTGTAGCTGTAAAACTCAGCCTTACTAAAGGTTTTACTTATGTCGCAACATCTCATGCTTACAGCTTGTTCTGGAAGAGAGGGAATGTGTTGCATCCACGACAGACATGCAGCTGCTGACTGTCTGTGATGGTTTGCTGTTCCTGAGCAGACGTGGTGAGGATGAGGCAAGGGGTCATGCCTGTTTCCCTCTATTCTCTCTCTGGTTACTCACGGCAGGTATGGCATGTGGACTTCTTATCTTCTTCATCTCTCGCAGCTTAGTGTAGACCTTGGATGTGACTCAAGAAATTGATCCAGAAATTAATTTCATCATATTCACCTTGAGCGAAAAAGCAGCTCGTTCATCTCTCTTATCCACTGTAACCCTTATACAGAGTAAGACTGAGGTTTGCTGGAGTTCTTGTGTCCCTGCATTTGAGGTAACTGCTCTTCAAAAAAAGATAGTCCCATAACACATGCAATATTCATGCACCACGGGGGATTTTCTTCAGCTTCACTAAGCTTTGGATTAAGCTTCATACAACTTGAAACTTTCCACAGTCTCAGACCTCATTGTTTTTGGCCTTTCTGCAAGCCTGCAAGGGACTCAGCAGCACACACACACCACACATTCCTCCCTCCCCACCCCCAGCAGGATTTCACTTAACTCCATCTCCATCTTAATTCATCAGTTGATTTAATGATGTTTTGAGTGAGGCCAATTCCACATTTGCTCGTCAGTACTGCATCTCACATCTCAGCCCTAGAGATTTCTATATTTATCTTGCCTGAGATTACAGGGAAGACATACAGAGACTGTAAGTAGCTTGCACCGTTCTCCTTGACTTATCAAAGGCTTCTGGTATGGAAACAGTGCTGGCTGTTTGTAAATGAATTTGCAAAACAAACATACAGACAGACAGACACACTAAGTTCACATACAGTATAACATAACATACGAGATATGATATGATACATGATTGATATGATATATGGCTGAAAAATATTTTGCTTACATTTCTTTAAATATCATGCAGTATTAAGATTCCTGTCCATGGCAAAGCAGGAAGTATATTTCTAGAGTTTTTCCCTGATGAAAATATGAAGGTACGTCTTCAGTGCACATCTACTGTGAGTAACACTTCATGCATGCCATACAATTATCTGTATTTCAGGTGAAATCTATGAGACACCTCTGAGGGCTTGAAACACTTAATGCTACCTCCATTTCCTTTGGGATCATTCTGTATTATGCTATCTAGTTCCTTTGCCTTTATGATACAATTTTTAAGCGCTTACTTGGACAGCTATCAAGTATCCTTTAGGACTCCCACAGACAGAGAGGCAGATTCACTGTAACCATCTGGGGCCAGAACTATGATTAACTTTTAAGTCAATGTGCTTGTAGGAAAGGACTGTATGTTAGAAATGTTTCTTTCATTTCAACCAGAAAAACAAAACAAAGTTTTAAAGGGGCCTCTGGATTTGACTGTCCAGCATAACACATTTTTTTATGTTAGACATGCAAAAATCACTGATACTTACAAAATTTTATAAGCTGAAAACTTATAAAAGTCCCTAAACCAACAGAGATCCTCCCTCCTTTACACTGGCAACTGAGTTCCATTCACAACTCTTATGGAAATTACTCGTTTGATACATGGTAATAGGGTCTAAAATCATAATGTCCTTTTGTAATGCTATGACCTGCCTATCCTGCTGGTTTTTGCATCATTAATGTTCAGGTTTTGGTTTCATTGATTTTGTCTGCTGTTTCAATTTACAAGGGCATGACATCAAGACAGGCACCTCAGTTAGAGAGTTTGGGATGGGTAATTGCTCCTCATTTGCCTAAGAAATTCTCTAGCTGTTTCTGTCACACTGTAAGACTGTCTGGAGACCTCTAAGATGATGATCTATACCTGCAAGCTTTCCTGATCCCGTAAGCCAACAGCTCCTTGACTCCAAAAAACCAGGATTTCTTCATTGCTTGACAGAGCATCTTCTACACTGGCAGTCTGCATGCTTTTACCCCTGAACACCCCAGCTGCTCACACCTTACAGACATCTCTCTGGGCCTACCAGTACATCAGTCACTCTCACCGCCAGCAACCACATCCACTTTAACTTTCAGCAAAGCACCAAAGGCACCTCCTTCCCTACTTCCCCCTGCCTGATCATCACATTTCATTGCCTTTTAACTTCCGAGTGCATTCAGAGGAATATAAGCTTTACAGATGGATGGTGAGCAGTCTATGAATGAAAACAGACTGGTTGGAGTCCAAATAATTGCTAGGTAGTCACACGTAGACCAACCCAAAGAAGACCCTTCCCAACTGACTTCATGTTCAGCTCACTGGGCTTAGGTTGGAAATAGTGTCAGTGCTTTAAGAAACGTGAGAGAACTTGTTTACGACATATCCCTTTTTAGCCCCTGAACTGATTTCATTCTCCCTCAAACTCAATTTCAGTCAGATTAGTCATGTGCCAACTTGGACTGGATGCAATAGTGGGACAGAAAGGGCTGTATGGGAACAATATAAACCCCACATGTTAGCTGTGGGGCTAACAGGTGAAGACCAGGCCAGGGAGGTATGGGTATACAGATGTTCCCTGGTTTCCATCAGCTAAGGCTGCTTGCACCTTTGCAGAAATGGTGGACTTAGGACAGGATGCTGCTATCTCAGCTTGTGTCAAAGAGAGGCAAAGGCATCCTATAGCTTTGTCTCAAGAGCCTGTGCAAGCATTTGGAAGAAATTTGTCTCAGCAGTCTCAGAGTCCACATGCTAGCAGGTGTGTACAGTGCTGAAAATTAGCTGGCACCTTGGAGCAGCCTACTTTTGTAGACCCAAAGTGCCAAGGAGAAGTAAATCCACTGTGGGGATGACAGGGCCGCTTTAGCCATGCTGGTGTAATGCAAACAGTGGGGTAGCAGGGCAGGGGAGAGGTTGTGTAACTGTGCAGCTCCCCCATGCACACTGCAGCAGTCACAAGACTCAGAGCCAGCCGTCTACTGATGCTATTGGCAGGCATCAAGAGGACAATGTCCTAAGGAAAACTTCCCAAAACTTTGAAGATGCCTAGACTGAGGGAAGAGTAGTTCTTTGGCCTGTCTCTGGCAGGAATAGGGATGAAGAACTTCAGTTAGCACAAAGTACATGAGCTTGTACACACATACTTTCTCTTACAGAGACTCTGGCAAAAGTATCAGAGTGTGTAGAGTATCTTATTTTTCTCTGTAGAATTTGCAGCCAACAACATCAGACTGCTTTGTAACCTTCAACTGGTCAACCTGAATTATTTCTGTGAAATAGAAAGACCACACGGACATGGATCACTTCACCCCAGCCTTGAAGCATAGTCACCACTGGACTACCGCATCAGCTGGGTAGTAAGATGCAATGGTATCTTCTCAAGTTCAAAAGGAAGTGAAGACTATCACCTCTAGTTCAATTTCATGAGGAGTGTGGGAGGCTCAAGTGCAAACTTCAAAGTGAAGCTGTGTGCAAACGCTCAAACTGGACCTGGTGGGGCTAAGATTTGCTTTGCAAAGCAGCTGTCACTCTGTCACAATAATATTGCTCAGGACTGGGAGCGATCAGGGTAGCAAGGCAGGTCAGAGTCTGCACGTTGCAAGAGCTTCGGTTTCTCTGTCAATAACTGAATCAGCCTGGAAACAAATCTTAAGAAAAAGTCCCCAGCACCCTTCCAGGCTGCTGGAAGCCCACATGGGCCCAAGAAGTCCTTGTTTTCACTGTTCTCCACCCCTTCCAGTACATCTATGCAGATTCTCAGGGTAGGAGCAATCTCTGGTCTGCAAGTTCTTCCCTATTTAGAGTGATATTTAATCCTGTCTTTACCTGAAAGTCAGTTCTGGTGCTTGTTCTTGGGTCAATAATTTCTGTAACAGCAACAGATGAAAACACACAAGAGATTAATGAAATCAGCATTCTCTCACATGATTAATAATGTTTCCTTTTCAACAGTCAGCAGGTGAAGAAGCTCAGCAGTAAAATTCTTCTGCACATAAGGACCCAGAATATGACAACTCCTGCCTTACCAAGAGAGCATATGTATTGAATCCATGCCTTTCAGTGAAGGCAGAAGGGAAAGTGTTAATTATTCTTTGTGGGATGAATGAAATGCACTGTACAATTAGCACCTTCTGTGCTCCTGCCTAATGACAGGCTTAACTTAGGAGAATTCTCTGTACTGTCCTACGTATCACCTTTCCTCTGACATTATCTTCCTTTTCTTGGCTCTCTACGTAGAATTTTAATGAGATCTTAATTGTTTTTCCATCAGCTGCAAAGATTTCAATCCCAAGTCATATGTTGGTTGTCATTCTACAGAAGGTGGTATGGGGAGCTGTAGAGATGTTCTCTTGCTAAAACGGAGCAGGAGGCAGCCCCCACACCTCCCACAGCATCCAAGGGAAGGGCTGTCTCTGCGTTTCCAGTACAGGCCCGGAGACTACAGCTTGGTATTTCTGCAGTTACACAGTGGGGACGGGACAGGAAAGATCAGTCACACAAATGACCGCCACCACCTCCCTGCAACTTCACTGCCTTGCAAGAGTTTGCACTCAGCACAGTCAGAGAACTTGCAGGTGCCAAATGAGCTGTACATCAGCCTCCTATTTTATGTCCTTGGCCATTTACTAGTCACCTGCACACTTTTATCTTTTGTTTCATCATTCAGCTCATCTTCAGTAGTATAGCATATTTAAAAAAGATTTGCTTACTTCTCTTAAACCATTTCAAGGGCACTTCTGAAGACATCAGAGATTCCCTGAAGCATCATGAGGAACACAGGATGTTGCAAGAGCAACTGGGTAGAGCTCACCATATCTACTGACCACAGGGAACACAGTGGGTTCCTTGATATACAGACCTATGATGTGGTGCCATTACGGAGAAAGATGCTACATCCTAGGATTACTCTGTATGGTCATCGGACTCCATGAAGATAAATTTCAGATTTAATTTACAGAGGTGCTGCCCTATAGGTCATTACCAAGCCATTTCAACAGCTGACACTGCCTGTGGGAGCCTGGCACTAGGTGTGAGGGTGCAGGGCCTAGGAGCAGGGGTGGCATCACAGCAGGCAGGCAAGCCCTGAGCACTGGGGCTCTGAGGCTGATGGGAGAAGTCCCAGACACAGAAAGAGAATCTTGGTCTCTGTACAGGGCTCCCACAGGGATGCAAAGTCTGCCATCACTCAGAAGAGGGCCAGGAGCCTAAAAACAATGATGATTAATTAATATCTCAGACTTCCATAATATTCACTGCTGGGTCCTATATATAACTTATGATCAATGGTCTGGAATTATGTTAGCAAACAGCAGCATTTAAGAAATGAGGAAACTGAGGCAAATATTGCTGGTCCAAAGAGCAGGAATCAGGGGAAAATACAACTTGAGGCCTTAGAGAACAGTAGTTTCAGGGCCAGGAGGAAAACCTCACCTTCCCACTCTGAATCCTGTGTTCCTCAAATGGACAATGCTACAGAGGCTAGCCAGCCATATTTAATCAATACTTACATATTTTTGTTATTCATCCACGAACTTAATATTTATTGAAATACTTCTCACAGCCTTGCTCCTGCACAGTACTCTATTTCAGCATGCAGAGCATTCAATGACAGTTTCCATGTAGCTGTCTTCTGTAATCACATCTTCTACCCTCTCAAAATATCTCTTTCCCTTACAGGAAACAGTATGGAAGAAATAGCATTTTTTATGTCATAGCTGCTGTATGACAACTATGTGGTTTCCATCTACACCTTACACTCATTATAAATATTCACTTTTGGACAGCTAGAATCTTCCCTTTGGGGCTTTGGTGCCAATCCAAATCCCAGGAAAGTGGAAGAAAACAAATTAATTAGCAGGCACCGGAGAGTGTGAATATTGCCCAAAGGTATACATTGGCAACTAAATATGAGCAGCCTATGATGCTTATTAGGTGACTTGAGCTTGGCTGGTTAGCAAGAACACAGCTCCTGCACCAGGGACCAGTGGGCAGTTCTGCAGCTGGAAGCATGGACAGAGCTCTGCACTGCACCTTTCTCACACTGGGCATGTCTCCTGCTCCACTTAGGAGTGACATCAGGAAGCCACCTCAGCATTTGAGGTAGATACTTTACATTTGATCAGTTGCTACCAATAAGATAGGCCAGAGTCTCCACATTAACGTGCAAGGCTGTAAGATAACCATACAAAGTGACATCCCCTCAGCAGTGGGCAGCTTCCCACTTTGGCATCCACAGAGCATCGTAGCCATTCAAACAGGGCTCTAATTTTGACCACTAAAAGGAAGATGCAAGTAAGCTGATGAGACCCAAAAAACTTTGTTTACTCCTCTTTCTCAGACTATCTTTCATTAACCATGACAAATATTCAAACTAAAGCAAACACTGCAGATATGAGGGAATCTAATTCACTGACAAGAAATGCTGCCTTCAGGACCTCTTCCATGACCACTATAAATAGAAAGCCATAGCACTGCAAAACTAAAATCAGTGCTGACAGTCCAGCTCTTGCCTTCTTTAAACAAGTTGCCAAAATGTACAAAAATTTAAGCATTCAGAGAGATAACACACTGTTTGCTCAGTGCACCTCATCTATAATTTACAGATTGCTAATGCTGGCGTCACTTGAACATTCTACTCTTACTTTAAAAATGTGTCCCTTGCCTAGAGCTCTAGACAAATCATCCAATTTCCCAACAAGCCAGTAACATTCAATTGAGTGCTACTACTAGAGCAGAACAAAATATGTTCCTGTTGTGTCATAAATGGAGGACTGTTGAGTCCAGAACCTAAATGGCAAGGTGCCAGCAGGGGCTGATGATGCATTTGTCATACATCACATTCCTGGATGAACTCCTCTTTGGAAAGCATAGCTATACTTCTGAGCATGGGAGATATGCAAAAGCAAGAAAAAGATGGCTATACCAGCTCTGGCCTACACCACCAGATACTTCCATCCCTCATTTCACCAGATAAAATGTAATACTCATGTATTAAGTCCAAAAAATGTCAATTTAAAAATTGCTCTGAATGTCATACATCAACCATGTCTTATCCCAACATGCTCCCCATTCTCCTTTGTACATCTTGCTCCCTCTTCCAGTTACATTTTCTGGTGTCATGTACCTTTTAACCAGGAGGAAAGATGTTTAACTTTTTCTACACAAAAATCTCTCTGCAACCTTCTGAAAGCAGATACCTTTAACAAACAACCTCGAGTTAAATTGCAAAAGAGTCCCACTTAAAAAGCAAGCATGCAAACAAAAATCCATAAAAGTCCCTGAACAAGCCCTATCTTGAGAGAGAACTTGAGAGAGAACCCTGCATGGGGTTGAGGGTATGATTAAGCAGTGATAACCCCAGAAACTGGAAAGTTTCCCAAGAGTTTAAGAGATCTTTAAACATAATTCCCTCTCCAACCAAAATCTGAACTCAGTTCCTTGGAAGTGAAACTCTAGCCTATTCATCCTAGTAACCTCATGTTTAGGCACCATGTGAAGTGCCTGGTTTTTCAGGCTAAGACTTTCTATGTCTGCTGATGGAGAGCATAGCCGGTGCCGTGCGGAGGAGCTGCGAGGTCTCTGAAGGAGGCAATTAGCACCAGGCTGATTCCTGTTGATACCTGCACAGTGTGTGAAGGTGAAAATGCAGGGAATGTGAAAAGAGCAGGAGCCCACACACATAAGAAGGGTCTGTGGGCTATTGAGACACGGACAGCTAATGGAAATACCTTCTGCAGTGCCATAGAGCAATGATACACCCCCAAGGCACCCACCCAGCTGGCAGGACTTTTGGGTCCCTAGATCAACCATCCTCAGGAAACACAGAGAGAGATGATGTGTGCTTGATCATACAACAGAAATGTTTCTGGCTATGCACATGCATGTATGGAGTCCCCTGACTGGGGAGGAAGCTGGCATCTATGAATCTCATGACTAAATAGGGTATAAATGTACACATGGTCACGTGTGCTTTCCTCATGGTCTGTGCCTGTGCCTTACCTGGCTTTATGAGAGGTGGCATCAATCAGTTTGGGAAAGTGCTTGGGATCCTCAGCTTCCAAAGAAGGAATGGATAAAATCTCCAACAGATCTGGGATTTTGGAAAGCTGTTAGACTCACCTAAATAAAAAAGCAGAAAATATATCATGAAACACTAAACATGGTACTTTTCTTCCATTATTTCTGGAAAGGGTAATTAATGTCTTCGCCTGTGCTGTAGAAAACTCTGAGACAAATCTGTTGTTCAGGCCACAGGAAGTGGTGACATACAGGCAAAAATAAAATCAGTGTTACATTCAGTTCACATCTGTGTGGTTCCCACTGCTAGAGCCAAGATTATTTTTTTCCTTTAATTTTAATCATGCATGCAGAAAATGAGAATTATGTAGCACACTCCTTCCAAGCCAGAGTGGCAGACACCCTGACTCCTCTTCCCTACCAACAGCCTTTTGGGGCCACACCATCCCTGACCATTCCAGAGCACAGCTTCACTGACAGTGTACACAACTTAAAAAGTAAAAAGTACAAGACGGTGAAGGAATTTTCTCCTTTCCCCACCCCCACCTTTTAGTAGCACTGAATCTATGTAAACAAATTATATCATTGACTTTGCTAGTAGATGAGCCTTTTCATCTGGGAATACTATCTCATTTAAAATAAGGGATTGGAAACCATTCACAAGAGACAGGTAAAACTAGCATAAATACATCATTCCGAAACACACCTGAAAAAAAAAGAAAAAAGTAAAAAAGTAGCAAGAGGCAGAGATTGACCATGGGACCTACAAGTGCTTTTTTTCATTTCTAGCTGCTATGGGCTTTCTTGGAGAGAAACAGTTGCTGTCTCCCATAAGTGATGGAAACCCTGACGTTGCTCTGGCTTGAAGCTCAGCTAAACTGGAGGGGTGAAATAACTCACGAGAAGTATTGATTACTCTCCCTGTTCATTCAAGTAATATACTGGCCCCTCTGCTGCTCCTCAGCAGCCAGGCAGAGACATAAGTGAGGGGAGGAGAGTAGGGGGCAGGGCTTGACTTTCCCCAGGGGTCCCACAGTGGCCAAACCAGCTGCTGAGGAGAAGCAACACCTCACATTATCCCCTTTGTATCTCTTGCAAGGAGCACAGTGGGCAAGCAAGCAGCCTGTCCCATGGGAGGGAGGGAAGCTACCTTAGCCAGCATGGCAGGAGTCAGTGCTGCTCCCTGCACCGTGAGAAGATGGAGGGAAATGTGTCCCCATTCTGTCTTGGAAATAAAATATTTCTCTTAATCATTTCAGTATAATAATGAAACTTTCCACTCAGGCAGAGTATACAAGACCTCTCAGATGCTTTCGAAACTCCTTCCTTAGATTTTTTGTGCAAAAAGGCACCATAAACTACAGGTAAACCCACAGGTTTTCTCTTGGTGCTGGGAGCCCTCACCTCAGTGCATCCCCACTGGAGCGCCACTAACTGTGAAAATTGTTCTCTTTTGTTTTTTCCTAATTATGCCACGAAACCAGGACACAACACAAGGGCAAGTAACTGTAAAAATCAAGCTTCAAAAGATAATAGCTTATATGATCTCTGACAAGTTTCCATACATGTTTTCTTTTACTACTGTGTGAACCCACTGCAGAGTCCTTTTGCATCCATATAGGTAATCCTGGAGTGGACTTTATGGGGTAACACAAGATCCCCAAGACAGACATGGGCCACCTTGGGCTGACAAAAGAAATGGGAATATAAAAGAAGATTTCAAGATCATTTCCAAGCCAATAGTAATTTTTTTCTGTGCTTGCCAAGATACACTGATTAAATAGTCACATTTTGTTAGAATTACCTTCATACAAATATCTATTACAAAATTTTCTGTTCATAGCATATAAACTTCTATAAAAGTTCAGAAAAAAATTCATGTGAATTCAATCAATGACCTGGAGAACAGAGGGAAAGGGATATTCATTTTTTGAACCAGTAATTTGTATAAATTCAGCCAAAAAATTGCATTTTACTGTCAGTCAATATCCAAGTTCTTTGTATGATTTGGGGGGGGGGGACATGACACCCAAATTGCCTAATTTCACTGATTCAATGCATCTTCTGCCAGTCAACAAGAGCTTTCAGCCTAGACAAAGACTAAAATAAAGCATACCAAATAAAAGCCATGGACATATAATTGTCATTTCCCAAAAGCTTCTTTCAGTCCCAGCTTCTCAGAAAACTACCCAAGCATTAAAGCTGCTGCCTCTCAGGGAAACTAATTATAACTCAAAAAAAAAAGGGGGGGGAGGGATGCAACCCACATGTCTAACTGAATATATAATGGATAATTGTGTCATTAAAACTAACAACATTTGAGATGGCGAAAGAATCACAAAGCAAGAATGGATGTGTTGGACACCATCAGGCTCCCATCAGATTATTCACATAAAAATGCAGCCATCACCAAAAGAATGTAATCCTTGTGTGCTTCCACTGATACGGCTCAGATGTGCATGCTGGTATTTCTGAGCTCTTGCAGAGCTGAAAGTGTCAGCAATTCATTGTTTACTGTCTGGACTGAATTGACTCTTGGAGCTCCTTAATGATACACAGATGGCCAATGCTTCATCCACCAAGGCGTGCTGATTGCCATCCAAGTATAAGCTTTCACATAGTTATAAAGCAGGATCCTCGTCACATCGTCCAAGGAGCTGCTCACAAAGACTCCATTTAACCAGTGCAGCTCCACCTCTGTGGAAAGACAATCATCCTCTTAAGAAGAACTAAGTCCTGGAATCAAGGAAAGCCAGTGGGTGCTGTGAGGAAGGCAGACAGCAGAGGGTAGGTATGCTTTCTGGCCATAATTTATCATGAAAAAGAGTTGCTATCTTTATTGCACAGCCCCAAAGAAATCATGAGAGCATATTTTCTGAATAACTTCAGTCATTCCCTCATCTAACTTTGCCAACAAAAAGCTCGATAAGACAAGTTCTTCTGTAAGCAGCTGAGCTAACAAAACTCAGCTTCCTATGGATTTGTTAAATACCCACCCAACACTGCTGAAACCAGCCTACTACCATCTTGTTACACCTTTGGGTTTATTCTGCATCTCTCACTGATTATATTCTCAGGTTTTCTGATGTTTGCTCATCCTTCAAAAATAGTCATGTCCCTGAAAAACTGACAGTGAATGATACCTTCTAGGTATCCCTCCCTTACTGCTGTCACCTATTCATTGTGGTGGTCTCGCTTATTTCTCTTTCCCATCTGACACCCTACAGTTCCAAGTCTCAGATGACATCTTTGGCTCCCACAAAACCTTTACATTTCCATTGCTTGGAGGCAAGCAAAAAACAGCCTATGCTCTAACTGGTTTAAAACCTTTCACACAATGAGAGGGCAGATGGCTTTTGTACATTTGGACATACAGAAAGGACAATGGCTGAACGATCACAGCTTTACCTCGAGAGGGCATTAATAAAGCCGTTGGAAAATTTCCACCAGACTTCATGAAATTCATAAAAATGGTAATGTCTTTGAGAGATTTTCCTTTCTTTCCAGATTGGCTGAAATTTGCTGACAGTTTGAAAAGTTATGTGGAGGAGCAGGAGGGGACCAACAGATGGACAGACAGCCATGGCAACTGTATAAGCCCCATTTCTTCAGAAAACCATGCTAAAAATAGAAGAAAAATACAGTGGCTGACAGATTTAATTAATATAAACATACAAGGTTTTTATTCCATTAGCATTCTTATTGGTCTAACTATTGCATGAGAGGTTTAGTTGCCGTTTCTGATAGAAAATAACTCAGCTGTGCAACATTCTGTCTGCAAAGAGTCCCTCAACTCTGAATTCCTAGGCAAAAGACACCCTTTCCCACTACTTCTTCGCATTAGTCAAGAGTTGCCTCTAACAGACACAGAGCAATCTCTTAAACTTGTCTTGTGGATTTTTTCCTTCTCTCTGTTTATTCGTATTTAACTTGGAAGAGCTGCAGACTGAATAAGCATATTAAGACTCACATCTGAAACAATGCGTTATGTACTAAGGGTATAAATCAAAGTCATTATGTCAGTGGAAAGACTCTCATTAAATTCAATCAGTTTAGAGTGTCAGTTAATAGAGAGTAGAAACTCTTGGTGAGAAAGTATCAGAGCATCTCATATGACTGAGGTCCTCCAGGCAGCGGAGTTGGGACACCCTTTGTGTGCTGGAGCCCGGCAGAGTAAATCCAAGCAGCACAATGCAGTGACTTGAAGAAATGCTAATCTGAACAACCCCTCCAGTAATACAGCTGTTAGGGCTGTTTCTAGCATTACTGCAGATTGTGATACTTCTTCGTTCGAGGGATACAGTCTAAAAAGGTTGTATGCCCCCATAACATCTAAAAATTTATAAAAATACTCCTTTGCTCAATCTCTGATTTTGGCATTAAAGTTCCTGAGTTATCCTTTCAGCCTAGCCTGCAGCTAGGACGTCTTGTCTGCCTTCAATTTTTAACACCTTGACCACAGATCAGATACATTTTTCTTCAGTAATTCAACACAGCTTTTAGGATGCTACTAGATGACGCACTAGAGTCATCTAGCAACTTAGAGGGACTTGTCCAAATGAAGTGGAATTTACCTTAAGGAAAAAGCCACTACAAATTCCACCTAAAATTCACCTTGGAATGTCTTTGCTAAGTGGTGAGCAGATCTTGTTTGGGTAGGAGTACAAAATTAATTCCATCTAAATATCAGAGGTGCTCATTCTATGGGATACTGACATGTCAGATACAAACACGGAATGAGCAGGTTTTGGTCGAACCATTATTAAACTTTTTGGCTCTGTGATGGCAGCAGGGCAACTAAGAGCCCGCACAGATAATTGCAGCAATATGCAAGGATAGCAGAAACTAAAATCACTTTAATACATTTAAAACTGCTTAATCTTCTGCCTAAGGAAATTAATGCCATAGAAAAATACTATCTGAGACAGGATACTGCTGGGAGAGATCAGATCTTTTTTGATCTGATGCTCTATTCCAGGCAGGCTTTTTTTTTCTCTCAACTCATGCAGTGCAATCATGCTGAGGAGTTGTTGAACATTTTGTGACCCTAAAATTTGCTCCTTATTCGGTTTCGCAGATGCAATCATTTTACAGGGTCCCTAGCCTTTCCCAGGGGTATGGACAGACCCCACAGCCCTAGAGAGACTGTGAGATTCACCCTTGCAGCCTTACTGGTTTGGGTTAGCACCTTGCCAAGTGACCCAGAAGGAAGCAGTCACCTCCTGCTTCTGTACACCAGCATCTACATTCATTTCCAACGCGCCAGCTCGCAGCCCTCAAAGCAACATTCTTCAAAGCTTTCTCTCTGCTGCTTCTCCTGCAAAACATTGTCTATGGGAAAGGAACAGACAGATGTCAAGGTCAGCCCATGACTGACAGTCAACAACTTTTACTTCTCCTTGCTTGTTCACTCTTGCTCTGCTGCTGACAGTTCAGCCTTTCCACAGCCATTAGTTTCCTTGACTGCTACCCCAGCCATATATCTGCATTGTGAAAATTTGAAGGTAGGCCTGTCTTGTTGGTTATTTGCAGATCTTCAATGCACACAGACACTGCAACGACATGAATACAGGTCAGCAACCAAGTTAGTGACACGGGACTTTTTGGAAAAGGAGCTCACAAAACATATGTGAAAAATTCAAGTCCTTGCAGAGACTTCTGTGATGATTAATAAATTCCTTCTCAGCAAAGCCACCTTCTGCTGTGAGTATTTTAATGGCATGGAAGCTTCAGAGAGGATTTTTGGTTTTCCTTTATCTTTTGATATTTGTCATACCAATCTGATATAAAATCTTGCACTTCATTTCTAAAAACTTCATGACGTGGGCAAGAAGAGAACACAAACATTTTAACTACTTGTGAGATCTGCCTGGGAGATTAGAAGAAGAAAAATCAAGAGCTAAACCTAGCTATGGAAAAGGAAACAGTCTATAAGGGTTGTCAGGTACAGCAGAGCCTCTTGGGAGTTACAAGGATTTGGTCTTTCCAAAAGGAGAAGTGCAAGCAATTAGGAAAATAGCCATAAAATTACTTCTTTTCAGGGAAATGGATGTATCCTCAATTTTACAGGTTGCAGAGACCCGAGGAGAAGACATCTATATGTTTTCATAGCTTGTGTTTGGGTAGTTACTCATCAGAAAAAGTTAGAAGGTTTTGACACTGTGAGTATACCATAAAAACTCATTCTCCTCTTGCATCCCTTACAAATAAGTATCTTCTACCTTCTGCTTTCATTCTCTGGGTTGTAAATAAGGAGGATAACTATTCAGGAAGAGCATGAAGATGGCAGTCAAGTTTGTGTAGCAGCGGCTGAAAATTTTCTGGTTGTTCAGAAAAACAGAAATCTACTCAGAAGGTCCTCAGATGCTAAAAAGGAAGACAAGAGGTGTCACTGGGCGAGAGGGGAGCCTGGTGCCCTCAGAGATATGCCATCCCACACACTCCCTGACAAAGCTCTGTAACTATTCAGCAGCCAGAAAACGCTAAAGCTGACTGAAAAGCTGAAGCAGAAGACAGCATGGGGGGAAGGAGACCTTGGCACCGTATGGAAGTGGACACTGAATGAACATTTCACCAGAAACCTCACCACATTTCTCCCTGATGAATCCACAGACCAGCTGTACAGGAAATGCTGTAAGATGACGCAGCCTGTAACTTTAAATGACTTTACATCAAAATCCCAGGTAATGTTGCAGCATTATAAAGCCTCTTTGAGAGCCCTTGCTGAAGCAGAAATTTTCACCTCACAAGAAAGCCAAGAGCAGGAGTTCCTGAAAAAGCAGGCCAAAAGCAGTATCCTTGTAAATAACAGTAATATCAGAAAGTCTCCTGGACCTCAAAGAGAAACCACTGGGCCAAAGACCTGGTCACTGGGCTGTACTGGTCCAAGGAATGCTGCTCGGGATATGAGTCATAGAAGCAGAACAGTCACAACCTGTTCTGAGCGTGCTGTTTATTTTTCCTCCTCCTTTAGTCCTGGACCTCTCTGCTGTGCTTGCCACCAATGGTGCCATCTACAGAGGTTATAAGGTGGACAACTGTTAACAGGAACTGAACTATAATCGCAGTAGTTCCAGAAGCAGCCATCAACTGGCAGCCAAGTTCAGAGAGGAGCCAGAAATCTATAGGTCAAAAGAAACCTGACTGTTTTTTCTGTCAATGGGAGTACAAAGCATGGAAAACTACTATTCTGATTCGGTTATCTCTCCATAACCACTTGCCTTACATAGAGGTAAATTATTGGCCAAAACCAGCAGCTGAGGAAAAGCAGGCTGCCTACCTGGCACACACCAGTCTTGAGGCGGTTTTGGTATGTAAAACCAGTTAACAGAGAAGACCAGCTCTGTCTCCATATCAGTCTCTAAGACTGTATGATAGACTCTGAAGCAACAAACACATTCATTTTACACTCAGGAACTTTGTCCCTGATTTTCTGGGCAAAGACAAGAGGGCAGTGACAAGCACAGTATTTAAACTGCATGACACAAGGGTGGAACCGTGGCCCCCCTGGTGCTGTGCATTTCATGCCCCTCAATGAAAGACTAAGCAAGGAAGCCCTGGCTAATTTAAGCACAGTAGGAACTTTACCACTGCCTTCCACGGGAGGAGAGTCTCTTTGCACAGTTATACTAACACCTACACAGCCACTACATTTTCATGGGATGCCAGCAGACCTAACATGGGTGATACTATTTTTCCAATGAGTGCCCTTATTAACAGTGACACCATGGCTTGTCCAGACAACACACAACTGTGCAAAGGTCACCTTGAAAGGAATTGTACTGAAGATCCCAGTCCTCTCTTAGCTAGAGGATGCAATTAAAAGTGTATTACTTTAAATAACTCCCAAAGTCATGCCCTCATTGCTGCAGGATGTTGGCAAGGCAGATATTTAAGAGACTCCTTCATTTGTCAAGCTCATCATAAGAAATGTTCTTAATGCTTAAGAAGGTTTCCTTTGTGAAATTAGCCATTTAGAGCAGAAAGTAGTGGAACTTACACAAGCAAGCACGCTCCATCAAAAGCAAACCTTAGGTTAACTGGCACACACAGCAGAGTGCCAAATAAGACCAGAGCTTCTGTAAGGAAATAACTGTACAAGATAGCCTCTCTGAAACACGTTAATATTCAGTCTTCCTGCCATAGGTGTAATTTTCCCTGACCTCAGCAGCCTTGAGCCCAGAGGATGCACACCTTCCAAAGCCCTTTTGCTCCCCTTGCTCCTTGGAACCAGATCAGCCTGGGTGTTCAGGGACCTCCTATGACAGCAGTGGCTTCCCATGGGACCTGGGCAGCCAGCAGGCAGAGAAGTGGCATAATGAAATACTACATTTGCATCAAGCCAGAATTACCTTACCCCCACTGGACAATTTCACAGGCATTTTATAGAGGGTGTCTTGTCTTTTTGTCACTCTTGCTGTTTCATGCGCTAGAGCTACCTTCAGGAGGTATGGCAGATATACCTGTCCTCCGGGAACACTCTGCCCTTAACAGGGTGAGACCATAACCCAAACTGGAAGAACGGTGAGATGAAGAAAAGAGCTGTTTTGCCTACACACTCCAGAGAATACTCTTGAGCACAAGTCGGGGTTGAGCATCAGTTTCTAAAATTGTAGGGCCGCCTATGTCAGGAACAGCACCTTCACCCATGCTGTCAGCTTTCTCAGGCCAGTTATGGTTTGTAACTCTGTGAGCAGAGCAGCAAAAGTTTCCTAGCCCTGTCAGTATCCCAGCAAAAAAGCCCCAGTGACTTTTGTCAGGTCATCTTCAAGTCACTGGAAGTGTTGGCCCAGGGTGGAGTGAGACACTTCCATTTCCCAGACACTGAGCAGCCGTTCCCAAATTCAGGCTTATGACCCCATTTGGGCTTCAGGAATTATGAGAGTATTTACAACTAAAGTTCAGTTGCACCCAATATCTACACTAGTGCTACAGACCCAGAGTCACTCACACACACTTCTGCCTCCCATCCCAGTGTTCCCTCGTCTTAGTCTTCTTGCTGGCTTTTAAGCAAGGAAGAAGAAACAGGCGTAGTAATGTTGCATTTCTAGTATCTAGTTCTCAAAATTCTAGTTACTGTGAAAAAATTCCCCAGTTAGTCTAGATTCACATCAGTATTGCCTTTATTTGAGCAAGTGCTTTACCTAAGAGAAGAGAGTGGATATGAGAAAATTTGGTTTCCTTGGTACTGTTAATATAGTTGAAAAACTTGGCTGGTGAAAAAATAGTGCTTCTGTCAGTGGCTTCATAGCTAAAGTAACCTCTCTCAAATTACAAGAAGCATACCTGTTATTAGAAAAATATAAATACAATTTCCCTGTCAAGGAGCTCTAGAACTCTTCTCTGAAGCAACTTGCCTAGGGCCATATGACAGCAATCTACTCACGTACTAGCAATATGCTCCACTGGGAAGGAGATAAAACAAACATTAGACAAAGGATCAACATCTCCCTGCAGGAACTTACAGATTCAACCAGGAATTCTTTATGTACCAGGCCTGTTAGGAAAGCATTTTTTTAAAAAACGCATCCGGATAACAGCTTCATGCTAAATAATCCCAAAGCCTGTAGAGCTGCCCTTCACTCTCTACCCTAGCAAAATCTCATTATTCAATCTACATAATGCATATTGGCGGTATAAAGAAATGAGGAAATAGGGAAGAAAAAGAAAAAAACAGAAAAAAACTGGAGAAGGATATTTATGCCAGCTGATCTGTTATTCCCTCGGATTAAGGAAGTCACAGCACTGCAGAAACAGCATTGACAAAAAGTCTGCAAATCCTTCTGTCTTTTGCTGTGCGCTTCAAAAAGTTGTCATTGACTTTAACAAACACAGCTCCAAAATGTTTAAATAAAATCATCCCTAAAACTATTCACCCACTTTCCTATGTCAGCAAAATAGCTATGTGCTATAACTATGCTAGTTAGTTCTTTTTGCACAAGGATCTACCTGGAAGACAGGCAAGTTTGATTTGCACCTGTTTCATGGATGCCTGAAACCACTAGGATGCTTCCATGTGACCCTGGTAAAAGGGATTTTACTGTGCTCCTTGGAGGGGAAGTGATAAGGAAGCCTTGGTACAGCACAGGACTCGTGTTTATGAAGGGATTCGTCCATGAAATTCAGACAGACATATGGTGATACTACAGCTAAGAGTCATCATTCCTCACTTTCTTCTCTAATTTGAAATAATTCACAGCAATTTATACATCCTAGACAGTTTTCACTGTGTTTATAATTTTAAATAATTTCAAGTATGTAAATAACTAACTTAGATCCAGAAAAAGGGCAGAATGCTACAGTGAAAGAAATGTTCATGCTACTCAAACAGGGAAGGACCATCCCCATCATTAGCAATGGTGAGTGACACAAATTTGATGTCTCATATGCTAAAAACATAGACTTAAAATAAGCTTAGGAAGAGTGCTTGGAGCTCAACATGTGCCCCAGCACAAGGTTCAGGCACAATTCTAATGTCCTTTTTGGTTTTAAAACTCACTCATAACAAGGCAAGACAGAAGGAGAGCTGTGGCCTCTTTGAGATGATGTAGGACAAGCCATCCTGGAATTACCCTGGAAAGAGACTGCTGCATTCAGAGCCAAGGCAGGCAAGAGTTTGATGGTACTAGCTAGTCCAAAAAAGAAAATATAGATGATATAAATCAAAGATCAGTGACAGCTTTGGAAATCAGCTAGTACATTACATCCTGCCAGCCCAAAAACCTGCATCTCTTCAAACCCAGAGGAACTGTCAAAGTCATTACTGAATAACTAAGGGGAACAAAATATTGACTTGAAGTCCTTTGTGCTCATAAATCGCAAGTTTCATTTTCCAAGCTGCAAGTTTCCTCACCTATGCAAATGCAGTACCTCAGGAAGTCTTTCTCCACAGTTTGTTCCTATCCATGTCAAAACAAATTCTCCCTGTTATATAAGCTTTCTTTGGCAAAGCCCAATTGTTTTTCTTTAGTGTTGTGTCCACCCTCCAAAAAAATAACCAACCAAAACAATTATCTTCCCATTCATTTTGATTCTTTCTGATCTTCATACTTGTTTCTGGCACAAACACTCACAATGAACAGATGATAGCAAAGTACTTAAAATTCAGGGTTACATAAACACTGGTGCAAATCTTGGGCCCAAAGGCTAAAGTATTGCTCCAGCACAAACCTCCTGGGATTTTATTGCTGGTTTGAAGCACAGTCTGCAGCATGAAGGTGACAACATTGGTAGTGGAGACTTGGACAAAATTTATCTATGAGGAACCACAGATGTAATCTTAGCAATGTAAACAGGTCTTCTTGTACTGATGGTAAATTTAATCTGTGATACTGATTTCATTTCCCTTGGAGGTCCAGATAACCATCTGGTATAAATCAGACTGATTCCTTTGACTTCACCAGGATTATAACACTCTAAGCCAGTTACAGATCTCACCCAGTGGCTAAGGAATATTTGCTCTTTTTCACTTAAAGCTAGCAAATACTGATAGCTTTAAGTTTCCAACCAAAGGCAAAGGTGAGCTAAACAAAAAATATTTTTTCTAAACAATGCAAAAAGGAAAATCAGACATTATTTCAGGTCAGCCTGAAACATTTAATTGAAATTAAATGAATAGGCTTAGATTTACAAATGAAAAACAAAAGTTAAAAACTTCTCTTCAAAAAACACCCCAGCAAATGGATGCAGGGCAGGGGGCACAAATTTCTACGCTTCACAGTAGTGGGTCAAAACAGAAAGGCAGTTTTCCACCAAAAACACTAGAATTATTTCTTTTAGAGAACAACAAAGAAAACTTTTTTTTAAAAGAACAACAAGGCAAGTTCTACTCCATATGATGCATAATTCTTCAAGATCTCACTTTTTTCAGGCTCAATATGACCTGGCAAGGGGGGCAGAAATCTGTCCTTTCAAGCAGTAGCTAGTTTGTCTTTCTGTGACAACAGCAGCAGCAGCAGCAACAGCATGGGAACCTCACAATTTCATTTATCTCATCTGTTCTCCTTTCAGAGTCTGTTCTATGCCTTTGATACCTTTCTAATGTGAATAGTCTGGTACAACCCAACATTAGCAAATCTAGGAACTTGGAGAGACGTGGTTTCCTACTGCTGAGCTGTGCTTGACACAAGAGAGAGACCACTTCATGTGTAATTGCATAAATTGCATAGGAACACGTGTGCTTAGCTGTTGCATTCACCTCTTACATCACCACCTGTTTCACCAGGCACTTGCACACAGTGCTCAGGATGCAACAGCCTTGGCACAGTGGTGTACAGCTGGCACTGGGATTGTGGCTCAGTCTCCAGACCTGGAGGTATAGATCCAAAACACAGGAGGTCCAGCACCAAAACACAGCCCCTTCTAGTTCAGCAGCAGCAGGAACAGACCATTATGTCTGTTGTGGGCTAAAGGCTATCCCAAACCATTTATTACCTGAATGCCTGGCTCTTTCTGATGCCTGATGTCCAGAAATACGGTGCTGCTCCTGAGCAAGTCAGCCTTTGAAAAATCCATGTGTTGAAGTCACAGCCATTCCTGGTCCAGCCTACCTGTGCTGTGCTCTCAGCTTCTGCTGTCTCCTCTCCCCTGTGCCACAGCCGATACAGTTCATTTTCCCTCCCTGCCTCCCCACGCACCTCCTCAGGACACAGCCAGATGCTTCTTTGCAAACAGCTCCTGCCTGCTCCCCAGTCCTTCCCTTTCCTGCTCCTTCCCTCTATCAACTAATATCTGAAGGATAGGATGTCCCTATACAGCATGGTTAATACAGTTTGTCAATATTAAAAAAAAGGCAACAACTGTTTAAAATGAGGCAAAATTTGGATAAACAATCTCTCACCTTGCAGAGACTGCTATGGATTCTCTTGAAGTGTTGTGAGCTCTTGCCTCCAGGGAAAATGTATCCGGTGAACAAATGACTTGTGGTTACTCCTTGACATTGCTTGACAAAAGTTTCACTCCTATCAAAATAACATTTCTTTTAGTACATGCTACATAGTCTGATGGCAACAGGGATGAGGATACTCATACCAGGGACTGTGCAGTCCCTGGATGTGTGTGGCCCTTAAAACCGACTGAATTCAGCAGACAAAAAAACTCCAACTGCAGAAATAGCAGCTTGGCACTGCCTATTTCTTTTTAAAAGCAGAGTTTATTACCTCCTCACAGCTGGTGCCTGGGTGGCATCAGCCATCTGGAATTTGAGTTTCTCTCTAGGAACTTTGTTTTACCAGTTACATTTTCATTTGCTCTTCAGAGTTAGAAAGCAAGTGAAAATCAAGAGCAAGTATGCTCCAGGATCCTCTGAACTGTGCTTTCCAGTTGACTGCTGGACTCTAATCTCTAATTTTGTTGCCAGGTGTTTATCTTCATCATGGATGGATTTAGTGTTACCTTACCAGAGCTGTTTTCTGACAAGGAATTTTAATTTGAGGTGACTTGTTCAGAGTGCCAGCAGGACTGATTCTGAGAAGTGCTCATTATGGGTGGAGTCAGCTCTCCTGGAAGAATAAGACTATCATTTTTAATATGTGAGGCAGTAAAGGACAAAAGCACCGGCCATTTGGTCCTAGGATACCGTGATTTTCAGTAGAAAACAAGTAAAACTTGGCATCAACTTTGAGACATAAAAGTAACATCTATTAATTCATTAAATACATTCTACATTAAAATAAATGGGAATCACCTGATTCAAGTCTAACAGGTTTGTGTCAGCTGGACAGTTAGGAGAGACCCTAAATGTTTCTTTCTTTTTTTGCTTCTTGGTCTGTTTTTGTTTTTTTTTTTTTCTTTTACCTACAAACTTCAGACAATGGCTCAGCTGTGGCCCAATCCATTTTTTAAAAATTATTTTCCAATATTAAGAGGTATTTCAAACCCTAAATGTAGGGACTGGAAAGGAAAGGAAATATGTGAGAGCACTAGAACAAAAAAACCAAGGGGGTTGTCACCTAACAAACATTTGAGATAGATAAACAAGCCTCAAAAGCAATATAAATTCAGTGTCTGTCTTGGCCTCGTAAGATATTCCTGGATTGCGAGCATTAGTTTTACTACCCAGCTTTCAGACACAGGTGGCTATTCCAGCAGTGTGCAAAGGTTACCCAGCAAACATCTGCTCACCTGGGGAATAACACCCCCCAACATGCCTGATCTCTGTGTGCATCACACACTGAACAGTTGCAGAGTTGGTCCTTTTCCAAAATGCTGAAGTAAAGAAACTCTCTGTCTAATTCTCCTATCTTCAAATCTTCTGTCAATAGTATATTTCTGGTCTTTTTTTACCATAGTCTTACACTTTACTTCTGTGAAGACTGCCTTGTAAGTGCTCTTACCATCCATTTATGCAAAGGGAGACAAATGTAATTTCCTTGCAGTTGCATAATCTCATCTGTATTCATAACTATATGAATATTGATACAAGTTTTTCCCTATCCCTTTCCTTTTTCCAATACAAGGATCCTGTAATGAAGAGTCCCAAGGAAAATCTGAAAATTTGTTATAGTGACTCACATTTATTATGCCCCAGCCAGACTTTTCTTATATAAGGCTGAGTCACTCATTAGCTGAACCTTTGCAAAAAAAAGAAAAAAATAAGGGCTTTTTTTTTTAATACTCAAGTCTCAGTTTTTTTCTGTTACAGCAACATGGATTATGCCTTCACCAGAATTTTTATTTAATTTCCTGTGACTGTCCTGTTTTTTGGTTGGGTTTTTTTTCAGTATTTCTTTCGTACAGCAGCATCCTTATGCCACTTGAACTGACTTGAGTCTTGGGTTGCCAGGCAATACATTTCCAGGTGAAATTGGTTCTCTTGAAACCTATTCTTCCATTTCACATGCTCTGGGTGTTTCATATTTATTTTTCAAAGCCCCAACAACACACATGACTGAGATGTATTTGTTTCCCTGTGCCTACAAATGCAGTTGTTGAGAGGTTATTCCTAGCTTATACCGTGGAATTGCATTGCCTTGTATACAGCCCTCACTCCACTGGCTGCCCAGCCTGCCTGCTTTGAGGAAACAGAGCAGACCTATGCATCTGCTAATTTGCTGTGAACCTAAACAAGCCTGCTGGTGACTGTGATTCCTGCAAAACTTCTCCCCAAATCTTTCCTGCTGGTCTCTGTGAACACAACGTATTTGAAACAAAATGCTAGGACAACCCTCTTTCTGACCAAACATTAATGTGGTCAATTACTTTAAGTGAAATTAGAGGAAATTTGCATCTTCACACTACTTTTGATATTTTTTTGTCTTTCAGGGTCAAAGTACCCATATGTTCACATTAGAAAAGAAAATTTTGGTCCACATCTAGTTTCCTAGGCTTCACTGGCAAGTCTTGACTATGATGTTGGTGGGCACTGTCTAGATGGCAAAAAACTAAAACAGATTTACCAGATTTGCCCCAGAACAAGTTTTAGGAACCCATCTGGCTTCAGCTACCCTTGAAAAGATGATGTAGAAAAATAACCCACCTTGACCTTTTATACTTACGTAGTAAAAACTAATGCAGTGCTTTTGCCCAGTAGGAAAACAAAGTGAACAAAGGCATGCTGGTCAGTGACTGGCAATTAAATGACATGTGAAGTGTAGCTTGTATCTTGCAGGGATTTGATGCCCATGTTTGTACATGTACTGCCCAGCAGACAGGAGTATAACTGCAAGCCTTTATGTGTAGCAGCTGCCAATGGGCTTCAGATTTATTTGGAGGGGAAGGTCTCTGAGGTTAAGGAGAGTTAAAGCCCCATATTTAGTTTGAACCTTGCCCGGTGGGTAGCTCCCACACCTCTGAGATTTCCAACTATCACATCATATCCATCTTTTTCCAAATGAAAGCTGTCCAAAAGTGGCTAATCGCTGTCATGTCTTCTCTCCATCAAGAGCCAGTGAGGGATTACACACATCTAACTCATTGAGACAACTGTATCAAATATCTCTGCTGATAGATTGACATCAAATATTTGGCTTCAAACATGGAGACACTTCAGGCAGAAACGCGAGGCCACAATTTCATAGAGACCTTAAACCACCCCAGCCCAGCCCAGCCGACACCTCTCATTCCTACCCCTCACTTGGCCCTTTGCTGGTATTGCCCCAAGTATTCCTGCAGCTTCACAGTCCACAGGGTGAAAGAAGTGATCCAGTGAAAGATAAACTTACAACAACAAAAAATAAAGGTAAGTCTCAACATGGATGGGTGGTCTAGCCTCCACCAGTGCGTGACTCCACAGCACGTCCAAGGCCACAAGGGAGCAGGAGGTGGAAGGGTAGGATTCTGTGAGTAGGCACAGAAAATGGGCAGGATTGTTCTTTGTGGTGACCGTTAATGCCAGGACAAATTGTTGGGAGACCTGTGGCCACAGCTAAGGAAGGGAGGCAAAGCCCCCAGCAAGGGATGAGTCAGGAGAGCACCAGCCAGGTGGCACAAGAAGATGAATTCTCAAAGGTCCAAGCATGTGTGCTGTTTTTTTCCATTTAAGACTCACACAAATAACTGTGACTGATTTTTCTACTGTGCACACTGTAAATAAATACTTCTGCTTACATTTTACTTTAGTCTTACTGAAATAACAGTGATTTTCACCACAGATAGCAGACATTTCTTGTCAAAAAAGGATAGTGAAGTGTAGTGGACCTAAAAACTTTAGATGTGAAAGCTCACGTTCAGAAGTGCCCAAGCCCTGCAGGGTGTTTTCCAGGGTATCCAAAGGGTACAGGAGGGTGTCTCAACTGAGTTGCAGGAGATAGGCTGAGAGATAGTATTGTGGGTCAGAAGAAGAAATGTGTGTGGTACCTGTCAGGACCCTGAGCATCCCAGAGGATTTGACTTGTCACCAATGTCTCACACAGAGGCAACCTGCAGCAGGAGGAACTTCAGCCTCCTGGCATCAACATAGCGAGTCACGCTGAAAGCAGAAAGAATACACCAAATGTTGATTTTGAAAATGAAATTTGAGATGCCCACGGACAGTTTTGCACTTCCTTTTCTGCTGACACAGAAGAGGGTCAATATTTGCTATTCTCTGGCTCCTATGTGCTTGCTAAAAAATACTTATTTGTGTGAAGCTCAGCACTACCAAGGCTTTTTGACGGTAAGCTTAGAAGAGCAAAAATGAACTCAACAGTGTTACAAATGAGTGGGAAACCTCTCCTCAAACTATTAATTCTTGTGGACAATTGTTTCAAGGTACTTGCCTCACTTAATTACTCTGTAAATATGACTTCCAAGAAAAAAATTGCTGTATTTCAGCTCTAGACTAGCCTGAACCACACCATAGCTCAACTGTTGAAACCAACTTCTGAAAGATCCCTGTGAATACAATTTTGTCAAGCAAAGTTGGTGCTGCAAGCCAGGATCAGCCGAAGAAATGTGGATTACATCTGCCTCATTGAATCCTGTTATTATCATTATTACTTCACAGCTCATTTTTTCTTCCCAGTGCGAGGCTCTCCAAGCGCAGGAATTCACTGAGCTCCTGGTAACTTGCCAGATACACTAACAAAGCTGGCATTTATCATGGCTTGTCAGAGCAGCATTGCAACCGCTGTGTTCCTGATCCCTGCTCCTGCATGAAAAGCCCCGGGCCCTGCAGGCAGGCATGGTGAACCCACACACTCAATATTGCACAGTGCCACACTGCTCATTTCCCACTCACCCAGAACCCGCCACCTGCACTTTGTCTCATTTCTCTTGCCCCCAGCTTTGACGAGATGTATCTGCTTAAAACAACTCTCTGCACCTCAAAGGCTGATGGTCTGCTTTCCCCTTCTGCTGCCCATTTTCCGCCAGCACAGCTCTGTTTCCCTGGTTGGGCTTTTCCACACAGTTCCATACCTTGCAGTGGCAAATACCAGTGCTGTAACTGGACCCACTGCTGATGGTCAGGGCTGGCACCAAAGGCAATTGTAATACTGTAAGAAAATTTTTGACAAGCACCAAAAAATAGTGTCCTACAGCAGGCATTCCCCATGGCTACCAGCTTTGGTGCAGGTTTGTATGAAGAGAAAATCATGGAGTCCCTGACAGCTCTGCCTCCTGGCTCAGCTGGCAAACCCTGCGTGATGTTAGTGTATAAATGAATGATCCCACTTCTCGACAGCTTCACCAGCAGCTTCTTCAGTTCATTTTTCCATTTCTGAAGCATATGTTTTTTAAAGGTCATAATATTGTAGGCTCTTGGTGTTTGCAGCACATTTATCTTCACAGAGGCGGCATTTAGTTTGGCTGTCTCTGCCCATCACAGAGTTTGCCAATTCTTTTATTTTCTCCTGGCAAGATGAATGAGCTCATGGCTCACCTTTGTATTTCTAGTGCTTTTGTATTACCATACTTTGGAAGGAACTACACAGCTCCCAGAAAGTGTTAGAGAGACCTAAACCAGTCATGAAAGAGACTACAAGCTCAAAATCAACTTCCTCTTTCTTTGCCTCCTTAAGAGCTCTTCTAGTGACCCCTGAAGACAACGCAACTTGTCCCATAGCTTACAACATGTTGAGCTTCCTTTTTTAGGCATCCAATATTGGGAAATAAACACTCAAAACTGCCATATCCCGTTGTCCACACTTCATTCTTCTGTTCAGATGAAGAATGAAGTCTGGGGGAAGACAATAATTATTAGTATATCCAATTCTATACAAGGACTAAGATCTACTAACTACCATGAAAGTAAAACCTGACTCCAGAGACTAACTATTCTCAACTTTTCATTTGTGTATGTCAAATGAGGACTGAAAAAACAACAGATGAGGGAGAGAAGGGGGTCTTTTCTTTTTCCTTCATTTTACCCCTCACTGCAGCATAATTGTTGAAGGCATTTAAAGACATTCTCATCCTTTTCAACTCTTTCTTTCTCATAGCTGCACATGGGCAGTGGTATTAGTATGAAAGTGGGGAGATTAACCCACAATATATGAACAGATATCTTGTGTTTCTTTCTCTTGGCAACCCTGGGGACTACTTCCACTTTTTCTGTTTATTTTTTAGTTTTACCTCAAAAATTTTGGATACAAAAAATACACAGGACAGCTCTTTTCACCTTCGTCTATCCCTGTACCAGGCAATGTTTTTACTACCCTCTGTATCTTTACCAATGTTTAAGTTTTTAACGGATGCTTTTCATCCCACTTTTTCTTTCAGATGGGGCATGCTAAAGCTCACATATCCTCATGGGCCAGGTCCCAGAGGAAGAATATACCCCAGTGTGAGCTCTCCTGTAGCAAGCTCTGCATTCTCCTCTGCATGCAGCTCCCCTGGGCTATGCAAACTTCACAGAAGTTCTCAGTGGGAGATTGTGGGTGTCCAAAAGTACACCAAAAAAACAACCAATGAGATTTTCAAATATTCTCAACAGGCCTATTTCCAAAATCGGATTCCTTCAGAAAACTGCAATGTTGTCACCTGCACTACTTGGCTTTTTAAAAAGCTTTGAACTCTGAAGCACAAGCCCTTTATAAGACCCGCTGCGATTTTTCCCTTTTCTGCCAGCCCTAAGACTGGGTCTCACAGGCTGCTGAAAGAAGGAGTGACATTTCCAGCCCCTTTCCTTGCCACACAACTTACTCTGTGCTTTCAGTGACACATCATTTGTTAGGTCTAAACCACCCTCCTTACATCCTTACAGCTTACCCAAACCATGCACAGTATCAAGTAGCATCCCACAGCACGGTAAGCACCTTATCCCTAGACTGGCTGTATGTGGAACAATTATTACGTGAATAACCTTGATGTGTGGTGTGGTTTGTGTTAGCATGGGCAGGGCAAAGGCAAACCTTCGCATACAGGTAGTATATTAGTCCAAGAAAGGGCTGAGGTCCTACAGCAATTTTTTTTCCATGGCTCCAGACAAGCCTGAGAAAGCACTACCTTCTGCTCAGGTGAGATTAAATATTGCCACTGCAATATGCTTGTTGCAAAGGCCAGGGGTGTTTCCCACCAGCTCTGCTAGCTTTAGGGCACCTGGCAGCACCCTGGAGGCAGCACCAAGCTGGAAACAACAGCATGATCCAGTGCAGCTCCCTGCTCCTGCCCTTTGCCAGTGCATTGTCGGCACCTCTGTCAGCTCTTCTTTTAGAGATGCTTCTGCCAAACAGAAAGGCTTGACTCTCTCTGTGTCAGGGCAGCCTCCAGGCTCCCCTTATCAATGGCTGCTGCCACTGGTGAGCGAGTCTGCAGCTCCAAGGCCAGTCATGGGGAAACTCTCATAAATACTGTGAAAAACAGGATGGTTTTATCCTGATGGGCATTAACAGAGCACCCAACAGCACCACATACCTGTGGGACAGAAGAGAGGGAGAGGCCTTGCAGTCCGGCTGGATTTACGCACAATGCAACTTGAAGCTGTAGATAGCCCTTGCAGCAGAGATCCCACTCCAGGGTAAATCCATCTGCGTGCATCCTAACTGGAGCCTAACGTGTCCAGAACAACAGGTTTTTTTCATTTTTCAGCAAGAGAGGATGAAAGAAGTGTTAATCGAGGTATATCTCCATCCCACTAAGCAAGTCTACTTCAAAATATATCCTCTTCCATGTAGAAAAAGCACTTGTTCTGAGGACTGAAAATTGCTTTTAGACTTTTAGTCTTCACAGACTGCTGTGTTTTTAGGTTTCTCTTTTCACCATAAACTTAACTTTCTTGTTAGTCTTTGGCCTTTTTTTTAGTATCTGTTGGAGAAACCGTATGAAGTAAGGCGGCTGATTAAATGCACTCAGTAATCCATACCTAGTTTGCTTGTGATATAAAAAACACTACTAACATCAGTAGGGCCATACATTCTTGGGGGCTTTACCCACACTGTGTGAACACAAGCAACATGGTGATGGGTTATACAGTCTCAACCCGAGGAACTTTAGGAGGGACTTCATCCATTCTGACATATTCATGAAACCTTTAACTTAGGAGCTTTCAGTTAACTTCAGGTACCTGCTGTATGTGTCAGAAATTAACAACCCACCCCTGCCTTAACCTGTTTTTATAACCTGTGACTTGAAAAGATGGAGTTGTAACAGACTCTTCTGTGGGAAAGGCAAAAGGCTAAATTGGACTTAGTGGGTGGAATTTAACACAATACTCTCTGCTCTGACAGTCCTTTTGTAACACTAAAGCTGGAAAGCAGTATTCTTGGCTCTCTGATGTTCAGCTTTCTCTGTCTGTAAAAAGGGATTAATAGTACTTACCTAGCCCATAGACATGTTGAGACAATTTGCCTACCATGTTTTGAAGTTTGCATCTGAGAGATGCTCTACAAAAGCAGACTATTATTAAAAGCACAGTCCTTTTGGAAAAGCAGTTAAAAATAATTAGTTGCATGTTGAAGTGAGTTCTGTAGTCTTTTTTCCTTTCATTGATGGTCTTCACTAAATATTTCTTGCATATTTTAAGAATTACATGACTGAAAATTAAGTAACATCTGCCTGAGAAATCATCTATCAAACAATACCAAAAGATGAGGCAGCTGAAACAGGAGGTGTTTGCCATCTCTTGGAATTTTCCTTTCTTATCAGGTATAAGCTTAGGAGTCACTAGAAAAGAGCACCATAAATCACAGAGATCTGCATGGCATTGTCTCCCTCGATGCTTACTGCAAAGAACATGTATTTTGCTGGGTTTAGTCATCGCCTTCACATGAGCAAAGATCTAGTTTGTTATGAAGAATCTCTATTGGTGGCAAATCAATGTAAGTGGATTCATTAAATATGTTTTCCTTTGAATGTGTGACTGTGCTTCGCTGTCCTCAGAATACAAATGCTGCTGTGCATCACTGCTGTGTGAATCAATAGAGTTTCTCTAATTTTATAGGCACAGACAGAAAACAAAAAATGGCACCAGTTTATTTTTTTACCACAAGTTAAAAATATCTCAAAACAAACTTCTTTGTCACACAGGGATGGATTTTTATCTTAGGAAAAGCATGAAGTAGGAGTATTTTCACAGAAGAGAAAGAAAGTATTCTGTACATTCCCTAGCAGTAGTGAGGACTTTAGTCCTCTGAAGATATAAAATATATATGAACCTCCTACAGCATCTGCCTCTTCCCTCTATTTCCCCACCACCAGCCCAAGCCTCACTGGCTCCCACTTGATGCTTTTCCAAACCAACAGCTGCTTCGCACCTGCCATCTCTTCTTTGGTGTCTTTTCACCTCATTTCCCCTGGACACACACATGATCTCAAGTAAAGAGATCTTAACTGGGTGCAAGAGAACTATGGACTTCTCCAAAGGAAAACTAGAAAATGCAACTGGTCTATTTGCCTCTGCCCCCAAATTAATACTGAAAATATCTTTCAAGTGACCTGACAGTACAACCAAAAGTAACACCTGCCAAACAATTTTTAGTCACTCTGTGTCTGACACAGATTTTACTTTTTTAAGTAGAAGGACAAACCACGACAACGAGCTGATAACTTATGGTCAAGGATAGCTTTGAATTTCCTGGGTAAACTCTTGCTAGCTTCTGTCAGAAATTTAGTACTTATGAAAACTAATTTAAAAAAAAAAACAAACACCAAACAAAACTACACAACTCCCTCCCCCAAAACATAAACCGAAAAATCGCAAAACAAGCTCCAAACCTGTGTACTTACCTTGAGAATCAGAATAATTCACTGTGTAAGTTTGTAATTAGAAAGTTTTACAAATGCATTTCACTTACTTCAGAGACAAGAGCATCTGCATCAGAGTTCTTGTGGCCTGTCAACTGCATAAATTCTTTCAATTAGATTTCTTCTTTTTTACTAGACATGTTAAGAATCCACTGGAAAAGATCAGTCCCAGCTTTAGTCAATATATTCATTTGCTGCTTATGCAGTATGCCATTAATATTTTGAAATTATTAGATCTCAGATCTTTTTATGAACAAAAGACAAATGTCATCTCCCCATGAACATCAACATGAGATATCAAGCTTTTTAAATGCTGCTATTCCCCCATTCTCTGTTTCTTAGAATATCTTAACAGTGACTGTGTTGATGCGTTTAAAATTACTAGGGAAAATAATTTCTTGGCTGTCACTTTGCCAAGTTTCACTGTGAAATATGTTTTTGTATCTCCATTACTCCACTATGAAATTCTGGCAGTTGGGACCAAAGAGCAAACCTAAATTGGGAGGGATATTGAGCTGTAGTCTCTGTCCAGCAAAGCAGTTCATTGTGGCTATAGTTCATCCGATCCTGCTCATTTGGGGTCTAGACAAATGTATTAGCTGAAAGATCAGGAAAAAAAGCAATAAGGAACCTTTCCTGGGAGACCAGAGCATCCAGGTGAGCCTGACTGTGCTTTGCAGCTGTCTGCAAGCTGAGGTGAGGATTCTGAAGAGCAGCAATTGCAATTTTGTGATAGTGCTCCATGGCACAACCACTTTCTTTCATGTTAAATTCAGCATGAGGCAAGATGCTGAAGAGTCAACAAATACGATACTGAGTGTTAAGTCCTACGTGTTTCAAGAACATCAGTGTCACTTGTTTTTTCAGGAAGGCTCATACACATTAGGAAAAACCAAACTGTTTCACAGTGAAAAACATCTAAGCCACTGTTTGTCTAAACCCTATTATTTTTATCTTTAAACTCCCAAAACAGTTTGTTGTCCTTGAATGTGACTGACGTTTTACAGTGAGATGCACAAGCAATTAGGAAAAATTTACTGTTTCTTTCTATATACCATTGCTTCATTATTTCAAGCTGTTGAACTTGGACCGACTTGGTGGATTGAACAGATTTTCCAACAGGTAATTGACTTCAAGAGAAGGCCTGGAATAATTCTAGCTGGCTGTTACTCTGGGAATGAGTCTCCTTCCATTAATTAATCACTCTGAGGAGAATTTTTCTTTCTGAATAAACTCATTATTTTTAAACATATGACATTTAGCTGTATAAATAAACTCTAGAACTGTGATTTAAAATGTGTGCTAACTGTAGGCACGACATGCCATGGATAGCAGAGCCTCCTCTGCATTTTCTGGAGAGACTTCATCTTCTGATTACAAAGAAGTGGGGGCAGGGAAATGAACTGACTTGTGATTTCACCCACTTATAACCAGGATTTCTTTACTTGCATGACTGTTTCATTTAAAGACACACTCAAGGACACATCAGCTGTTCACCTGGGGAGGACAAAAATGTACTGAAAGACAAAAAAAAAAAGCATCCCCAAAAAGGACAAAGCCCAACCAAATACAAAAAAGGATGCAATAAATTAGTTTTTCTTACACGGAGATGCTCCCTCTTGTTCAACTGTATAAGTTCAGTGAAAGTCATTCAGACCTTTTTTCATTTTAAAAACTGTTTTTTTCACAGTATAAGGCTTGGGCAGATATTCTCTTCCAAATCTGGTTTTAAGATCTGAAGATATTACTGCCCACGTTGCTAACAAGAGGTTACAATCTCCTAGGTAATTTTATCTCAAGTGGATTGATATTTCTCATCAGCAGGACGGGGCAGAAGTCTGCCTCTAATGGAGAAGCTGATTTTTAAAAATCCATCCCTCTGGTAAAACAAACACTGAGTGTCTGGTAACAGTTTCTGTCTGCAAGCCTTAAAAAAAGCCAAAGAGAATTTTTCATAAAATTAACTATAAAAACAGACAACTCATTCCTGTATCTGACTAATGGAATGGGATTAGTTCTAGTCCTCAGTGTCCACAAAATGTTGTGGAGATGAGAAGTCTACACTGTGTTCCTGAAATGAAATACACTAAGGGATGGCAGATCCATTGTTTGCTGGGCCACGATAGTCCAGATGCTGAGATATGAGCCTCTGCTGAAAGGATGTCCGTAGATGCACCTTTTTTAAGCATTCAGTACTAGCCACAGTCATCTACAGAGCATTACTGACGCGGTAAGGCCATTTTTGTCCTGCTGGTGTTGCTCTGCATTAGTTATTCACAAACAGCAGTAAGTGAATACTGGCTTCAGACTCACTCTGGACCACCTGGCTTTTGCCTTTTATTCCTTTCTCTCTCTGCTGTTTTCTAGTCTTCTTAGAAAGGAACCTAAACAGTTCCCCACACCTATCCAGGCTGAACTGGACTCAAGGCAATTCTGGTTCAAAAACCTGTTCCTGCCACTTCTACCAAAGAAATACCATCTGTCACAGCACTATTAGTACTTCTTTAGAAGTCACAAAAGTCCTTTCCGTGCCTGGTACACCAGCCCACAGCAAACAGTAGTGCATGTGGTTGGCAAAGTGTCCAGACCCTTTATGGGCTGGCAGACAGGCAAAGCACTTGACCCACTGGCTACAAGTGGGCAGGAAGCCATTAAAAGTAGAAAGTCTCTGCCTCCTTGGGTATTAACATGATGCTCCAGAGCGCACAATTAGAACAAACATTAACATAATCATGGGTTTTTAGGGCTCCCATTTTAAAGCAACATTTTTCTAGTAACACCTCTTCAATGTCTCTCCTCCATTTAGCTACGAAGTATTAAACTGGGCCCAAGCCAGTAACAACAGCGGAGCCGTCCCACCTGGCAGTCCCAGCAGTCTGCTCCATCAGTTCCCACACGCCTATTGAGCAACACATATAGGAAGAAAGCTGCAGCTGCAGCTCTGGCTACGCTTCACTCAAAAGGTATGCACTCCCCGCTCCAAAACAGCCACAGCTTTATTAAAGCCCTAACTAAAAAACTAGGAAAAAAGAGAATGAACCCCAAATTCATTAAATTCATTTAAACTTTTTCCAGTCGCTGGGGAAGCTCCAGTCTGCACGATGACTACAAAAGCAAAGCATTTAACAGCCTTGCCAAGTAATTTGAATGTGTCTGTACAAGACAAAAATTCAAACCTTTCCTACTCAAGCTATCAATCAAAGTGAAGCTAAAATTACAGTTTAACAAGCAGGTATACATGTTTTAGTTAGCAAATGAGGCAAGCAGGGCACATTATTTTTAGTTGCAGTGATGAGGAAAAGAGTGAAAAATAGAAGGAGGAAGGAAGGAAAAATTGTGTCTCTCCATTTGGCTCAGGCTTCTGAAGTTTTAGTTAACATTGGCAGCATTTGGATACGATATGTCTCCTAACGGCATTCAAGAAGTCTCTTGGACTGAACCATTGCTGTGCCTGTAATTATATTGTAATTTGTCTTTTTAAAAAAATGAGCTAGAAAAGAATGATTGAACTTGCCCCAAACTTGCCAATAAACTATGAACTGTTTTATTAGGTGACCCCATGGGGCCAGGATGACCATAAACCAGTGCTTTTCCAAGCAGATGCTCACCAAAATCCAACGTACATCAACATGCATTTTCTCCTTGATTCCAAATGCTTTTCAGCTGAACCCACAGAAAACTTTCAAATTGCTTATGACAAAGTCTGAATCAGCAATGAGCTGATTTTCTCTCTCTTACATTATGGAAACAATTTGCCCAAACACAGCCATTATTCATCTTCCCTAATACCATACAAAAACATGCCAGTTGCAGGATCGCTAATCAAACTCTTAGGCTGGTTCCACGGACCTGAAGTTAGCCAAGTTTCCACTCTCTGCACTGTATCAGCAAAACAGCTTCCCATAACACTGGATGATGGAGAAAGATACCTAATTTATCTTGCAGTACACATTGCTGAGCACACTAACAAAAGTCACAAATACATTCCTACCTACCAAGGAGCTCCAGTTCCAGCAGAGTTATGGTTGCTGTTGTATGTTTTTCCTAAATGCTCTTTGGTAAAAGTACTCACCCTTCCAGCTTTAACTCTGCTCTCCATATATATACACACCATCATGGAGTCACAACAGTGTTAGGAACAAACAAGTTCCCCTCAGAACTTCTTGAAATGGTGAAGTCCATGACTGTGGATGCCAGAACTCCGTCTTGACCTCATCTTTTGGCACATTTTCTCCAAAATCACAATCCTTTACCCTGGCTAAGGCATATCCAACCATCCATACATCTGGATAAGGCATAGCCAGCACTGAATTCAGGACACAGAAGCTGGACATTTTCGCTAGAATTTCATTTAAACAGAGTTGTCCTGGTAAACTGCTTATCATAAACAATGCAAGGCTGCCTTCTGAAAAAGTTGTGGCAGAACTGTTTTTGCCAAAGACAAGAGGTCACTGTGAAATCTAAGCTGTTTTTAATAATAAAACAACTTCCTTTTTGCTAATGTTCAGTGGGAAAGACTCAAGGATGCCGCTCAATCCATTTTTAGAATAATCAGACAAACAAAACCGGAAGGAAAGGCTAGCCTGCCTCATGATATCAGAATTTTCTGAATGCTACTCTCATTGGTTTGATGAATGGGGAAGGTGGAGGAAATCTCTTTTCCTTTTCATAATTCTTTCCCCATGAGGAATAATTTCCCAGAGGAATTACTTAATCATAAATTACAGCTAGTAACTCACTGAAGAGGGAAAAGAAACAAGTCAGTAATGAAGAATCAACTTTTTGGTCCCAGCAGGCAACTGAAAGAAGCAGCTTTTTTCTATTACTATTTAGCCCATCCTGGGGTGTGACTCATTAGTGCCTTCATGGCTCACCAGGATGTTTTGGTCAGTTTTTTAAGAACAGCCTGATCTGTTTTTCTGTTGTTTTCAGGGCTCACACTGCATTTTCTTGTGGCTTCTAGCAGTCTCCTAAATGCTGGAGGTGCTTGAGGTTCAAGACTGCACTTAGGGGATAAAAAGGTCACTGAGCCAAAAGGAACAGCTTTAGTGAGCTTTCATTCCCCACCAGAAACCACCTCAAAATTTTCATTAAAGCAGAAGTTTGAATTTCTGAGCAGCTGCCAGCTCACGGGTGTGAGCAGATTCAGCACAGCAGGAGAGTTCTGCTGGAGAGGGTCTTAAGAGCTTGTTGTGCTGCGCCCCTGAGCATGGAAAAAGGCCACAAGTGAAGTTTGCAGAAGAGAAACATGGGCGGGCTGCATCGCTGGTCTGAGAAGAGACTGTTTCGCTGAAGTGCCATGTGTGCAGAAGGGTCTGGGGGTGGGTTAAGGCCACTGTGTTTACTAACTTTGAAGGGCTTTTGATTTTCAACTCAGGGGTTGAGAGAATTCTGTCACAACTGGCATATGCCCTGGAAAAAACCAAACTTGTCCAACCGGTGTTAATACAAACAGGTCTTGTCCCCAGCCAAAGCAACTCAGCAAGCAAACAGCATGGGTGAAACAGGAAGGTTTGAGAATTAAGTCAGAAGTAGGAGTTGCTGGGAATGGAAAAGCGACAACTGAGAACCAAGTAAACTACCTGAAATAAAGTCAAAAGCCTCCATAAAGCGACTGTTCTCCCCCAAGCTATCCAAGCATCATATTCAAAGTGTCTCATTATCTTCTGAAACCTGGTGAGTTCACAACCTGGTTAGCAATTTTGACAGTAAATCTCACAGTTTAATGGCCCTTTTTTCCTGTGCTATCTTTCTCTGTAGGACAACGAAACAAGTGCAAGCAGAATCTGTGTAGGGAGAAGAACAAAGAGGTGAAAGTGAAATGGAGAATTTCAATAGATTGGAGAGAAACAAGAAATGTGATGGTCAGAAAAAAGGAAATGTTTGATGTGGAAGAAAAAAGACAGAAGAAGTGGCTATTGGACACATCAAGAGTACCCTGAAAGATGTCCTTACAGGTGTTGGTTGGGGGCCTGACAGCCGAGAGCTGTGCTGGTAAACATGCATTTGGAGAGGGATCAGCCCACGACACAGCAGTACCAGAGAGCAGCACTCCCCCAAGTGGGCCTGTGCTGCCTGAAAGACCAGTGAGGAGGCTGCCTTGGGATTTCATGACTGATTTGAGTCCTCATGGCTGCAGGGAAATTCTGTTGCTAAACTGCTCCAGCTGCAAACCTTAATAGTAATTGTTGCGTGCATCTCATCTACCACATTTATCAGCCTGGAAAAAGAAGAGATGAGGAAAACAAGCAACGCCATGCTATGCTCCACTGGGTCTTCCCCCTTAAGACGGAGTGTCACCAGTGCCAGCCACAATGAATACAGGAAAGAAAATCTGGGCAGCTGCAACCAGACTGATTTGCACCCACTAAAAGTATTATCTTGGATACCACAAGGGCAGTTTACTTTGAACTCATCAAAGCTGGAAATATAGATAGAGCTGTCCTTCAGGAAGCGAAACTATCACAAAAGAGTGGGGGCTTCGTTGCCTCTCTGTCCTTGAGGGACTCTAACTGCTGGATGTTTTCAGGCACTCCAGAATAACCAATTTCTTTCATATGGTGAAGCCTGGTACTAAGAGCTTCCTGTTCCCATGTTATTTTTTTTGCCAGACTGTAACCACTTGGTTTGAATTGACCCTGATGGCTTTGCCTGAATGATTGTTTGTTTTTTTTTTTTTTCAGCAAAATGGTTGGACTGTTTCCAAAGTAGAAGCTGTTGTTTGTGATTTTATGATTACAAGATCCTTACACAAGCAACTCCAAACCCCATGCTCTGGAGCAATGACCTGATAATTGTCACTGACACAGCCTTTACATCTGAAGAGTAAAAACTCATGTAAAAAGTTACCCTAATTACAGATAACTTGGAGTGTGGGAAAAAGAAACTGCAAAAGCAAAATTCTCCTTTAACAGTTCACACAAGCTCCACAGAAGTTTCTAGCATAATTTCACATCCCCAAAACTCACCCACGTTTGGCATGTTCCTGCTTTTTCTGATTTTCTGGTGGAGAAACACAAAGGACTCTGGGGGGGGGTCTGTATCCAACTGACAGCAAGGTAGGAAAGAAGGAAAGACAGAGATTTCACTTACCAGAAGATAACGCTGAGCTACACACTGACGCACACTGCAGAAACGGACCAGACACGTATTCAGTGCCTTTTACAAACACCCGTAAAGCCAGTTCCATGACTATGATATGAAGAAATTACCAGCGTTTAATTCTCCCTAGTTCCACAATATATTTCTAGCAACACAGGAGTTAAACAGGCAGCAACTGAGCTGAAAACAGGGACCAGTTGTTTGGGTGCAAGACAATAAGCTACAGAGGGAGATGTGGTTACACAGAGAGATCCTGTGGTCTGGACTTGGAGAGCGTGTGAGGGAGAAAACAGAAGAAGTAATAATGAATTGTAGCACTTTGGGCTTTTCAAACTTGGTACGATCATTAACTGATAAGATTAACTTCAAGACAAAGTCCAGACAGTGATAGAATAGGTAAAGAAATGAGCACAGAGGAACACTTAGCCAGGAAAAGGAGGAAGAAATCTGCTCTGGAGAAAGACCCTGTCGGCCACAAAGTGCCAACCTGCTCTGGTGCATGCCTTCAGACAGCTGCTTCTGGGAATCTGCTGAGAAGCTGAGCACAGCAGTGGGAGGTTACAGAGGCCATAGGTCAGGCTCCTTTGCCAGCCACTGGAACAAGAAGGTTTCACATCTTGCTTTTAGAGTAAGCAAAAGGTCCTGGACAAGGAGCCTGAAGAGCCTTTGAACTGCCACACTAGTATAGGTAAAGGACCTATTTGGTCTGCTGTCCTGGGAACGTCTATCCTGAATGCATAACTCCGTGTTAAGGCAATTTGATAGCACTAATCCTGGATTAACTTCTATCTATTTTTTTTGCCCATAGCTGCAGAAGGAAAATTCTGACCTCAGTGTGCTGATGGAGTGGAAAACATCACCAGTGGGCTCCTGGAGAATGCTGGTGTCTCTTCCCACAGTAAATCTCTCTTTCTCCTCCTCTTTCCCTGACCCAACAGTGACCTATCTATTGGATTAATGGTACTTCAGTGGAGTGTGGTTAATAGGTTTGCACACTACATTGTCAAGAGAGGCATGTGCAAGTCAGAAGAAGGGAAGAACAGTAGTGATAGACTGATAATCTCTACAAAAACAGGAAAGAAGGATAGATTCATCTGTAAAAATACAGTATGTTTGGAGCTGAACTCAAAAAAAATGGAGTAAAAATTTCTATTTTGGTTTACTTTCTCATCTTCTATGGTTTCACAGGTAAAAGTCTGCTTTTCTTGCAGAAATATCCACAAAAAATATTTGGATTCAATAACCATTTGTCCACGACAATTGAAAGAAGGTGGAGTGAAGGAGAACAGTCTGGTAGGAACTGTGGATTTATATGGAACATAATAGAGAGAACTGCATAATAGCTGATTTGTTGGCTCAATAACTGGCCAGGAAAAATAGAAAGGGAGAGGGAGGAATCTATTTCAGATTGGCCTAAAGTTATTTTCAGTTATTCTCACCAAAATGGAAGAAAAAAAATCTGAAAAACTTGAGAATTTCAGTCCAGAATAGAAGCCTGGAGCTGACTTCCAAACTGCAGCTTCCGAGCAGAGCTGCAGCCCTGCCAGTTCTTTGGCTTCTTGCCTAATGGTCACAAGAAAGAGTTTATATCAAAACCCATTGCTGATACAAGTCATATTTTAAACATTTGATCAGCAATTAAGCTTTGACTTCTCAAAAATTGACAAGTAATTCACAGTCCGTCCCAACAAACTTGGTGTGGTTGACTAGGCTAAAGATACCAACAATGTTACCAGCATAGTTTCTGTCATGCCAAGAGTTATATTAAAAAGAAACCCATACATAACTTGGAACAAGGAACATATGTAAGTGATTTAGACACATAAAATTGTTTGGGGGAGGTTTGTTTTGTTTTGTGATGTCTTTAATTACGAATCCACGGGAGATCAATGCAAGTATCAAAATCATCATAATGAAATATTTAACCTCCTAGCTGGCTCAAGCAGCAATCATGACAACAAGATGGTGCAACATCCAATCCCTGTGAAGAAACCAAATGGTAAACTGTCACTACATCGCTTGTCAGGCTGCAGCCTTCCCCTCTGAAACCAAATATCCGTAGAGACAAGGCAGAATGAACCGGCTGTTATGATCATTTATGTAAAACAACTGAATATTAAAATGAGAGATGATAGTGCTTTACTATTTGCAGTCACTCGTCCTTCTACTGAGCTTTTCACTTGAAGATAAAAACCTTATTAAAAGCATTACTAAATGACGTCTCAGAGCACTCCAACATAAAAGACATCTTAAAATCCTTCACTTCTCAAGTCAAGAAGCTCAAAGCAGACAGACTAGCTCTAAAATTAATTTGTTTCAACTTACGTGGCACATGAGCTACTTCTAAGGGCTCCAACAAAAGATCAGTACATTGTGTGGTTTTGGATTATTTTAACTGAATTCACCTCTTCCAAGGTCTTAAAAATAACAACACAGTGTGCAGTTTGGAGCTGGAAAATGAAAGCATCTGACATTAACATTGACCCATTCTTCCTAGAGTTTTACTTGCCCCTCTCAAGTCCTGTCAAGTGCTGAGCCTGGGACAAGGGAATGCTGACATCCTGCATATTCCCTCCCACTCCTATTTCTTCATCCACTCATGTTCACCTGTCTTGTGCTGCAAACAATTGACCAAACTGGTCTAGAAAAATTAGACTGGAGGACTGAAAATGGCCATGCAACAAAATGATAGTTCGCTTTTGTACCTGGTACTATAAAATCAAAAATACAAGTTGAGTCTTAAGGAAGTAAGTACTTTTAGTAATCTGAGTTACTGATTAAAGCCACATTTATAAGAAATAATGCTTCTAATCGCTTCTTACTAAAAAAGATTTTCAATATTAATTCTGAAATGTGACCTGCCTTTCAAAGGATGCTGTGCACCATATGAGCAGTGGATGGCACACATGCACACACACCTCCTTGTACCCATGTATGCCTTGAAGCACACTCACGCTTTCATGGAAAGGAATGGTGGTGAGACAGGAGCAACCTGATGACAGTGTGTGAACCAACACCATAGCAACATAGTGACAGCTTCACATCTGCACACAGACAGCAGTCCAGTGGTACTACACCACCTGCCAGTCTGCAGTCACAGCTTCGCTCTCACAAGGAAATACAGAGGAAAAGTTGTGGTTGTATACATGCATCAAGAGGCATTTTTACTTTGGTAACAAAACCTGGATTTAGTGCTCCTCATTATGTCAAGCCTGCAGGGCAACACTGCACAGGAGCTCAGCTGAGCCCCAGCTCAGCTCTAAGAGCCTAAGTCTTACTCACAAAGCCCAGACAAACAATATTAGAAACAGCCATCAAATAGTGCAACAACTTTTCCACTCACACACAGGACATAAATCATGTCAAAAGACAAATCAGGGAAGGCCCACAATACCCTGCTTGAAAGCATCTCTGCAACCGCATGGCAAATGTGTACTTTTGCTCTCTCTTCTGAGCAGAGAGCACATTCCTGGAGGCTTTGGCAACTTCAGTGTCCCTGGACAGACACTGCTACCATCACTGGTATTTACAATACACACAGACTCCCAGGGCAGATCACCCCCGCTCAGTACCAAGGAGAACATGATAGGCTTTCCCATCCAGGATGCGCACAACACTGGCTTGGTCCTGCCTAGCACTGCATGCCCTTGACTGTCATTAACTTCAGAGAAGACTGGAGGCGCGCTGTAGTGCCATTTCAGACTGAAAATGTAGGTTTTTAGAAGCCTTTGTCCCTGTACTGAGCTTTTCGTTATTGCAGGACTGGCACCTTTAGGAGCCTCTTGTTCTGTGGGGCAGCACCTGGATGTTTTCTACTGTCTTTACCTTCTCTGTACCTTTGGCTTTCCCCGTCTTTTCAGAAAAGCCCAGTGCTAATCTTCCTTTGCTCCAGTGTGACCAAAGGCTGGATCTTCTCCTCGTATCTTGTTCGTTGTGCAGCAGATTCCTAATGAGGAAAAGCAGAGAAGAGAGTGGAGTGCTGCAGGTCAGTGCAAAAAGGGCATCAAGTACCCTGTTGGCCTCCCATTCAATGAAATTTCTTCCTCTGTGTGTCATTGCCCAGATGTCATTTCCACCAGATGCTTCCCTCAGCCCCTCTCTTTGCCTCCACAGTGAGGGTGGAGACCTCCTGTAGGAACAGGAGGGCTCTGCCTGGGGGTCTTGGGGAGGCAAAAGGAAACAAGAGACAGAAAATAACAAAAGGATATGCAGAAATCTGCTAGATGCCAAGGAAACAAACAACAAATGTAGTGGCATGGCCTGAAGCCCACAAAATAGTAACCAGGAGGACTGGGAATGTTCACAGGCTGCTTTTTACAAAAAAACTTATGAACATTGATACTTACCTCTATTTTGATATTTTTAGGTGCTTATGTCTGAGCTGATCTGTTCACTCTGAATTCAGCTGTTGGCTACTTAAGCAAAAGCAAGAGAGAAAACCGTGCTCCTCTGAAAAAAGAGAAACTACACTCCCAGTTTGTCCAATGCAACAGAGGCAGTGGGATTCAGTGCAGAAGTATACTGCTAATACTCAGTACCAAATCAGTGCTCAAATGTCTTCAGTTTAACTATTTTTTATTATTTTTAAAAGAGGTGGAGAGTATGATTTTTTAATTTCCAGGATCCACTTAAGTTCAGAGCAAAAAACTTTCTCAGTAAAGGATAACGTTAAAGTTCTTTCTTGTCTAACAGTCTCATCTAGAGTGAAAAATACCTTTCTCATGCACATCTCTATGTCTGTTCTCCACCTGGCACTACACAAGATTAAAATACTCTTTCCAAGTTCATTGTGCATGTTGTATGACAGGTGTTTGCAGGGAAAGCCAAAATGACCTCATATGTGCCAGTCCTTCCAATGAGCACTTACACCACGTCAGCTTCAGGTGATGTTGAGTTTTACATTCTGCCAAGGCACAGATGGACAGAGCGCACCTTCAGTCTTAAAAGGGTATGCTTCCTGAATATCTCAGGACAGCTTTGGTTCACTCGTGCCTGGTGCTTATGTCTAGGATAACTCCAGGATCTTAAGCAAATGCCTATCAAACCATCTCTTCAGGTAGCAGTTGATGAGTGCCAATGTAAATTAGACTGTGGGATATTATATCACAAAGATTTACACATTAACTCCAGGCTTGTGTTATATTGCAGTAGTCCTTAGAGTCATGCTGCATGACCTACTGAAAGGCCAAGGTAAAATTTGTATTGAGACTCCTAATTAATTAACTTTCCACGTTTTTACATTAACGGCAAGCTTGAAAAGGTCAAGGCAAGGAAGGATTTTAGGAAATAACTGTTTAAAATAGTCTCTGGGTTATTGTGTCTCATTTCTGTAAGAAGACTAAGCCCGAAACTAGATTTTTACTCGGTCTTCACATTAACATTTTTATCTGATCATCTTCCTTCAGTTACTATGTGTTATGCACATACTTGCACACATTTTGTTTCAACACAAATTCTTCCATCACTGGGAGACCATTTCTCTTTTATTGGTGTTCCAATCCAAATCAATGTCCCAGGAAGAGATCCAGCTCACATCCTCTTGTGTCCCCATTTCTGCTCCTGACAGAAGTTGTATAAGATTAAGTCTTCAAATGCTCAGTATTTGCACTGAGAGCATTTGAATGGATACTGTGATATACAGTTCCCTGCACAGCACATCACATTGATTTTGTCAGCAGTTACTTCTGAAGCCAAGCAAACAGCTGACTGCAGTATCTAAGCTCCATTTCATAGAAACTTGGTGTCCCTTTTCATTCTTGTGTTTGAATGAATTCTACATCTGGAGCAGCCTGGCAGGTCTTTGGGCATCCCCAGATCAAGTCTTTCAGTTCTGTACTAAAATGATGCAGCCTACTTTTCTATTCAGGACTCGCCACTACAGTGTGGGATAGAATTATTTTCTTTGATGATTTTCTCGTAGGAAATTCCCAGTCAATAAGACGTAAAACAACAGAAACAAGCCAATGAAAGTATAACTACATTCATCTTTAGCCAAATAACCTCTAGACACATAACATGAGTCAGTGATCTCCTGGTACAGCAAAAAGGAAGTCAATAAATGAGGGCCATTAAGAGGATCAATAACAGCATATAGGGAAGAGAATGGTGCTAGTCATCACATTGATGTTGAAATGTTCTTATAATTTTATCTAAAGCTTCTTAGAAACACCTATTTTGCTGGTACTGAAGACCATGCAGAACCCATCTGCATTATGAAAGACTTTACAATGGGACGCCTGAAATAACTCTCTTCTCATCACCTTTCATTCACCAGAAAACCATAGGACAGAAGCATTTGTGTGTTTCATCACATCAATCAGCTGTATGTTGCTGTAGTCAGGGAAGCTTGCCCTTGCCTCTGGTCTGTCAGTGTGTTCAATTTATCCCCCATAGGGTCACTTGAGCTCATTTCTTGGTTTTCATCTCCTTTCCTTACTTGATGAAACTAAAGCAAAGTGACAGGTACATAGATACTAAACAGCACGACTGAGCTGGACCTCCAGAGGACTCAGACATTCTGACAGTGCTCTTTTAATTTAGTCAGCTTCTTTGAAGATGCAGCCACCTGAGAATAAGCCCTTGAATTTCACCATTTCTTGGAGGAGGCACAGCCTTTGCTTTTATATAGCCCTAAGCAGAAACCCACACATAGTGATGCTGCAGGAAATATTTGTGACTCACAGCATTTCCACAGCATTCACAAGACTTCACAGTTTGGTGACCCCAGATGGGCATGGCACTGGGCTTGGGAAGTGGATCTGGCTTTTGGACCCGGGACAACACTCTCTGGCAAGGACTTCTCCAAGTGGCTCAGAGATCAGGAGCAATACCAGGTGGCTAATGGGCAGTCCATGTCTCATTCTGAATTATGGGGTTCTCCCACATAAGACCATGTAAGGTTCAAGGGTTGGATTCAAAATCCTTGCTACTCTTCATACTTTCTATATAGAAAGCTTTCAGAAGAGTTTTTGGCCAAGTTTCAAAAAATAACTCCTATAATGGCACTAGCCACATGAAGTAGGGAAGAAGCATCATCACTGTGGTTACACAGCTCCCGAAATTCCTGCAGACTGTGTCTGGGAAGAACTGCACAGGTGCTTATTTGTCTCTAAGAGTTATCTCCTCATCTGCAATTAGAAGCCATTTTCAGAAGTTTTCTATCCAAAGGCAAATGAAGAACTCAAAAAAAAAAAAANACTTACCTGTGCTGTTTAGAGCTTCCATAAGTCTGTCCACCCCTTACCATGGAGGTAAGCCGTGGGTGGGTTTGGAATGCCTTTGGAGATTAGATAAAGTGGGAAAACGGAGAAGTGCCATTTCTCAAGTAGACTCGAGCAAGACCAAATACTTTGTTGCTGTAAATTGAGGTAGAGCAATTGATTCCAGTCAGTAGCCAACAGGCACAGGGTAAAAGTTACCACTGGTGTCCAGTTCAGGACCCACCTGCCATTATCCCTGAGGCCAGCACTGAGCTGAAAACAGGGGAATGCAAGATAGAGAATGAGAGAGAAAAATGTGACGCACAATCCTTTGCATTATATCACACATGCTTGTGCTGACTTCAGGGTCACTTAATGAAGCCTTGGCTGCGCAGGTCTCTGACCCCAGCAACAGCTCTCCTTCAGTATGAGGCACAACGCAGAGCCCATTACACCACAGGCTCTTGCACGTGTGTATAATGGTTCTAAGCTGAATAGGCCCCCAACAGACATTAAAAAGCACTTGACAATTAAAGTGCATATGATGCTCCACAGCCCTCCACTTCACAGTCCTACACTGCCCATCCTGCCAGCCATAAGCTTAGTTTCCAGCCCTTGCTTGTGAGTTCCATACCTTCATTTTTCAGCATACTGCTCACATTAATTTTACAAGATCTCTGCATAGGTCTGAAAGCTGGCCTATGTTGAATCACATTAATAGGGCAAACAGCACATGCAGCACAATTTTTTTTTTTAAGCTCAGAAGTGTGTTTCTGTGTCTGTTTGCCCTCTTACCCTCTTCATTTCTTAATATGCTGCAATTAAATTAATGAGTGAGACTTCCAGATTCCCAGCTCTGCAATTTTAACTGCAGAACTTGGCTACACTGACCTCACCAGCTCGCTCTATTCTCTGGTCATGCAGATCTGCTTATCAACACAGTCTGAAACCCTGATACTTTGCTCCTTACCACTTTCACTTATATGATCTATAAAATCACAAATGGAAGAGAAAAAGAAAATAATAAAATAAAAGCAGCTGTTCTGAGACTTTTGAAGTAGCTGAAATATATCTTACAAGCAGCAAATACTTTTTGCAGGAAAACTTAGAAACTCGAACAGACATTTGGCAGTCTTTTGTCAACTAGCCATGCACTGGTGAAGCATGTACAAAGAATATCCATCTGAGCTGAATTTCATTTACTAGTAAGCTTTGTTTTTACTAAGGAGGAAAAAGGGAACCTGAGAAAGAGTTAAGAATTTCCTCTTGTCTCATTACTGGTGACCTTCCCTTAGTCACTGAAAATGAAACGGCTTGTAATGGGATCTTGTGGTTTCCATGGCTCTAGAAAAGCCATTTTTACAAGGTTGCTGCTTGATGACTCTGATGAGTCACACCTCATGAAAAAAAAAGGCAGATCTGAGAGCAGCCAGTTCCAG
>VZTF01001657.1:2667468-2685734 GCA_013397755.1 Cnemophilus loriae
TGTCTCAGGGAGGAGCACTGTCAAAGGCTGGCAACAGGTCCACCCCGGTCTCAGAGGGCCAGTCCAGAGCTGCTGCGGATGCTGCCAATACATATACACTCAGTGTCAGGGAGCACGAGTGGAACCATGTTCACAGAAGTGTTGAGGAGGAACAGAGAGACGGCTTCTCAGCACACACTTGGATTTTTTGCAAGCAGCTGTATCAGCAGCCATCATAAAGTGACATTTTTCTCTCTCTTACTATGGTTTGCTATGGCACCCACAGTAAATTATAGACTCATAGATTCATTTAAGGTAAAAAAGATGTCTAAGATCATCAAGTCCAGCCATTAACCCAGCACTGTCAAGTCCATGTCTAAACCATGTCCCTAAGCACCACATCTACACTTCTTTTAAATACCTCCAGGGATGGTGACTCAACCACTTCCCTGGGCAGCCTGTTCCAACACCTGACCCTTCACCAGCTTCATTACCCAAACCCGGACACACTCCAGAGCCTCATACCCAGAAAAAATAAAACACCCAGAAGAAAATAAAAAGGGTAAAAAACCAACTCCCTCTGTTTCCACCACCACCACCACCAAAACAATTTCAGAACCATCATGCTACCTTAAAGGTTTTGGATAAGCTATGTACAAGCTATTTTGAATGTACCGCACACATTAACTGATGTGATAATGTTCACTTGCAGTTGCTCTATGTTGAGTGTACCTACCTGTAAAACCTATTAAAAAGATGGAATTTCTTTTTAGGAGGAACTTAATACTGTTCCAATGATATATGTGAAAGAGGCCTTGAGCTATTTAATATTATGGAAAATTTAAAATACTTTTATAGAAGTCAGCTACTTGAATTCAAACAATTTCTGCTGATGACTGGAGCAGAAATAATATTCCTCCAACTTCAAGAATGGCAATAAGGAAAATCTGAGGAACTACAGACTGGTCGATTTCACCTTAGTCCCTAGGAAGCTGATGGAGGCAACTGTCCTGAAAAGCATTTCCAAACACATGAAGGATAAGAATGTGATTGGAAACAGTCAGCATGGATTTACAAAGGAAAAATCTTGTTTAATCAACCTAGTAGCCTTCTACAACATCGTACACTTTCTTTGTATGTTTGAATTCAGTTTGGTACTCCTTGTTCATACATACAGGTTTCCTGCCACTTCTGCTTGATTTCCTATGCTTTTGAGACAGTCCTTTCCTGAGAACCCATCACTCCTGGACTCCTTTTCTCTCTGCAGCCATATTCCATAGGATTCTTCCAAGCAGATCTCTGAAGGGATTGTTATGAATGAGTGTTATGAGATCACTTAAAGAATCACTGGCAAAGGTAACAGTAAAAACAGGTTTAATATAAAAGCGACAGCACAACAAAGTTTGTTGGCAAGGTTCACTCTGCTTCTTACTAAATGGCTAAGGCACACTGAGGAAAAGCAACTAACAAAAATCCCGAGTCAATCAATCCAAACCAAAATTAACCAAAAACTATCTGTGTGTTTGTGTGTGTGTATGACAAAAGGATAGAAAGGCTAACGATAGAAAAGCTAAGGATAGAAAGGAGTACAGTCTAAAGGCCTGATATCACTTAGCAGCATTTAAACTTAGTAGTACTTAAACTCACCAATATTTAACTTAACTTATAATTTAACTTAACACTTTAGCAATGGATTCATACAGGATGTACTGTATCACAACAGTAACTTATTTACAAGCCTAACTTATTTACATCTCTGAAGTACTTAAGAATCTAGGAAAGCAGCATTTCTCCCATATTTGATATAACATACACTTGCATACACCCAGACATAAGGAGTCTGTACAGGGTACCTGTAAAAATTTCTCCTCAAAGGTAGTGAAATACTTTGGAAGCCTTTGCATCTTCTCAATGGCCAAACAGTCAAGGCTCAAGGAGTGGGCTCCAGGATCTGTCCTTGTTTGGCAATCCTCTGAGTGCAGCAAATGTAAGAGGCCTCACTCAGAAGGAGGCTGCTGATCACAGCCCTTTGCAGTCCAGGAGAGCTCAAAGGGTCTCCTTTTGGACAGCTGTTAATAGGGCTGCAAGAGAGTGGGCTTTAGTCATAACAATGTTTCATCCTGGCTGCACTTCGGGACAGAAACTTTCCTTGAACGTGTGAGAACAAGAATGTTATGCCATTCGGGAAAAAAAAAAAAGGCTTCCGAGGCTGTTCATAAAATAAAAAAGCAGGGGCTGGTTAGAGAGCACAAGTTCTGGAAGCAGAAAGTGTTTCTGATAAGCGCAAGAGGAGCTGAGCCCAGGTGCTCTTCGTCAAGGTCAAGGCCTAATGAGCATTTCTTAGATCACAGTGTGGCCTGAAAAAGAGGGGGGAAGAGAAGGATGCACCACTACAGAGGTGTATTTTGCTCTCCTCAAATCCAGGGATGTGATCCTGCTTTTTGGCCTGCTCCCTCCTCTTAGGGTGTTCAACTCCGCAGCCCCATGATCATTGCAGCCAAGGCTGCCTCTGGCCCTCATGTCACCAACCAGTTCTTCCTTGTTCGTCGAACCAGGTCCAGCAAAGAACCTTTTCCTGTTCACTCCTTGATCACTTGTTTGTACAGCATCACATCTTTGCTCAATACTGTTCTGCATCGATGAATATCTCCCTGTGAACATTGTTTTGAGTTTGCAGCATTGACAGTGAAAGCTGTTCTCAGTAGGCATGAATGCCAGGAAGCCACATGCTGCTTCACTTTGTTTCCTGACTGTACCAGCATAACTCTTAAAAATGAGACTTTTGGCACAAATAACCACAATTTCACTGACAGAATATTCTATCATCACTGTTTAAAATGTGATGTTTAGTGAAAACTCTGCCGGATGTATCTTTATAATTATTCACACCAAAAAAATCAAATAAAAGAGAAGTGTTAAGGTCCCAATTCAGAAAAGCACTGAATACTCCCTTTAAGCTCTTTTTTATACCAACCTGAGTTTGGCAAAATATTAAAGTTAGCATGCTCAAGCCCTCTGTCTAATGTAAGGTTAATTCTCATGCAAGTTAAGATGAATGTTTTACCATCCTCCTTCATCTCTACAGTGAGATTCTAAACACTCTTTAAAATATCACCTCTGCAGCACTGTCAACAGAAAGCAATAATTTTGGCTGCCTAAACTGAAATACCTAAGAGAGGCTTTGTTTCCAAGGATGGGTGTTCAAAACTCTTTGAACACAAGACAGTTTTAAAGACATCTAAACTGGAGTTCCAAAAAAACAAAGGCAAGGAAAATCACTAAATAGCTATGAAAAGCAGCCTGTAACTTCAGTGTTGTCTGATTTTTAATGGTTGAAAATTGGAATCTTAATGTTATACTAACACGTTTTTACATTTTCAGTAGAAACAGATGGAATAATGTTGCTCATGCTATGCCAACACTATGTTGTTACATAGTCTTTATTAAAATTGCTCCAAGGCAAAAAAACTGTATGCGCAAAGGTAAGGGGTGGGGAAAGTTGGCAACTGCCTTGGACGTTCAGGCTTGAGTCCTTTAACTCTGAGCCAGCTCTGTGCATCATTGAGAAATCCCCACAGCTTCATGAAGGGTGAAGTGGAAGGGAAGCTGGGTGCACTGCTGGGTGCTGAGTGAACTGTGTCCGTGAGACCCTCCTCCTGCCAAAGGCAGGGGAGACACGCAAATAAAAAGGAACAACAGGAGAAGGGGTAACATGTACAAAATGAAGAAAACCAAGCTTCACAAATTAAAACAGGAGAGGGAAGTACAAGAAGAATGAGATTTAAAGGATGTCATTGAATTGAGAATTATCATCAGCTTATCTTTAAATCCAGGAAAACCCCCCAAACTTTCCTTCCCTATCTTGCTCAGAAATTAATTCCAGTTACGACAAATGGGATGTGGAACACATAGGCATCTCTGTGTGTGCATACATATATAAATGTGTCTTGAATGTGGGCTTCTACAGTATGATCCACAGCCACTGAATTAGATGGAACCATTCCCATTTGGCTTCAGTGGGTTTTGGACCAGGTCCCCAAACTCTGTGATTCAGCTTTGAAAAAAAAAAAAAAGGGACAATAAAATGCCAGATTAATTCTCATTCTGAAAAATCTGAGCTGACCTACCGAGGGTGGGTAGAAGAGGGGGAAAAAAAACACCAATCAAAAAACCAAAACGACACCCCCTCCCAACTTTTAATCTTCCAACCATATAAATGCCTTCAATTAACTAACATTGATTTCCCTTTGCTTATATTGAGAACTTTTATGTTCCGAAAGGAAGCAGTAAAAACATTTCCATGATGACCATAAAGATCACTGAAAAGAAAATAAAGTTTTCGGTTTCATTACCTTTTCTGTGTGGTAATCAATTACAGAGGAAGAACAGTACAGGTTCAATTAAGTAACTAAATAAAAAGGAATTAAAAGCCACAGGGGATCTTTATTTTACTTATGTTCAAGTAGGGTCCAACTCCAGGCCTCACTGACTTGTTTGTACCGTATAAACGGGTTTAATTTCTGTCAACCAGTCTGTCAGCATTAGCAGATCATAATTAGGAAAATGGGGTTAGAGAAAACAGAGGTACTGAAAATAGCTTTTCTCAAGTGTAACCTTCCCTCCTCTCTGCTTATTTCCAAATGGGATTATCCTGAGCTCTCAGCATATAGCAAAGTAAATATTAACCGTCGGCAAAACATAGGTTTTTCCTTTGAAACATAAGATGCAACTCAGGAAAACATTGAATGCTCTGTCCCAAATTAGCACGTGCCTGAGCACATGCTCACCTTTAAGCACTTGTTTAGATCTTCCACTGACTTCAGGTTTAGCGTCTGCTTAAAAAAGCTCTCCGTGTTTTGCAGAATTGCAAGTTCATACTAAGTGGTGAGAGATTCATTTAAAAAGGAAATATGAATTTTTTTAGAACTTGAAAAAAAATAGCTGTGGGTTTGGTTTTGGGTTTCTTATTTTGAAGCCTGGGTTCTTATTTTAGGCAAATAACTCATGACTTCGTTATAGACAGCCAGCTTCACATGGGCAAAAACAAAGCTCCTGGAGACATACGCAGTATTAAATTTGTGCAGATAGCTGAATGGAAAATTTCAGAGGAACTGGCATCTACGGGATGCTTTGCCAATGGAAAGCAGTTTTGTGGGGATCTTGGATTACATATACATTTATGCCAGTGCATACACACACACAAAAATTATCAGAGGAAAATTAGGCATTTTACTGAGGGCAATAACAGAAATTTTAGAGACTCAAATGAAGCCATCGTTTCATCCGCAACCTTTACACACACTCATCACCTCCAACCCTTGAAGCCTCATAGTCACTTGTCCCAGGCTATGCCAGCCACATGAGTGGGTGATTGGGGGTGGCACCTAGAGGGGCAGGTGGACAGTCTCTGGCACTGCATGACATAGCAAAGGGACCAAAATGCCTTTCAGTGTCCTCAGTCTGATCTTGAACCTGCAATACACCTGCTCAGCTTCATCAGGGGCCTGTGGCATCCCTGTTCAACCACGGTTCACTATCCCCCTCTGCAGCAGGGACCCTCAGGGCTCAGCACGCCTGCAGCCAGCCCTCCTTCCCACCCTCTCTGACCATCAATTAAAGAAGAGCAGAAGGCAAGAAAGCACCACCACCCCTGGTACAGCAGCTGATGCTCCACCAAGCATTCAGCTGGGCCATACAGAGAAAAAGAGAGATTGTACCACCACGTTTCATGAGCAGTCAGTATAATCATACATCTCACCAAGAGCTGCACCTTCAAAGCGAACAATTTGAGAAAAAAATCACTCTTAGAAATCTGTTTGCAAAAAGATAGCTTGTTATTGCTCATAAATTAAGCCACTCTGTTTCACTGCCAAAATATTCAACAAATTTCTTTTTTGGGCTGCTCATTTTTCATTCCTTCAGGCTACGTTTAACCAAGTAATCTCCCTATAAATCCTGGCTCCTGCTGCCATTCACAATGCAGTGGGTCTTGTTTAGAAATTCTTAGAATCGGTGCATTCCTGCTGCATGACAATCCTTCAACTTCTTCCCTTTTGAAAGGAACAAAATGGAAATCAGTCCTTCTCCAAGTTTATCAGAAGGGCAGCCAAACACTGATGTTATACAGTAAGATCTTGAACTGGGAACTAGGCAGCTATTTTAATCAGTGGGCTTATTTCACGTCTGTCAAGGACAGTATATTTAGAACTGGACAAGCTGTTTCTTCACTGCACCCCTGATCTAAAAAAATGACCCAAGGACAGCAATTTTCAGATAGACTCTTACGTGCTTTGGCAAACCCTTCTGAAAGAGTTTAGATAAAACAGCAGCCATCAACAGGGCCAGGATTTAAAAACAGTAAATAAATGTCTATGACACGTAGAGCTGGAGCCATCACTGCTGTTTAATCAATCATGGCTATTTAATCATACCTTCTAGGCACCATCAGATTTGAGTGAATCACTTGGGTCAAGGCACCAAAATAAGACAAGCTCTTTTGTCACTGCTTACCCACCCAGAGTAAAGCATATGTGAAAGTGATGTAAGTCATGACCTCTGAGCAACTGACAGCAAACAGAGCAGGGAAGCTCTCCTGAGCCAGAAAGAAGGAAAAGCTTCTTTAAGGTACCCCTTCCCGGCTATGCCACCAGGCAGCACTGCAGCAGGCTGCCAGCCTTGTCAGAAGTGTGTAGCCCCATCTTTGGGCATCAAAACAGGCAGAAGGATTTTGGAAAGACCCTGCTTCCAAACTAGCTGTCCTTACCACAATGCAAAGGTGAGAACAACTGGATGGAGACCAGCCTCTGCTTAAAATTCAGGCTTTTGTTTAGTTGATAAAATAGGAATGGAGCAGATGTGAAAACAGGATCCTTAGTGAGTGTTGGCAGCATAAAGAGTCGCAGTGTCTGCAGAGATGACTGAGGTTTGTCCATTTTTATCTAGGGCAATAAGAAGTCATTCCATGCCCCACTGCTTGGCTAGAAACACTTTAAAAAGTGTGGATTTAGCCACCAGAAACAAACTGCTGCTGCAGCATTTCATTGCAAGCAGTTTTCTTTCTTTTTAATCAGCCGTTTGGATAATAAAAGGATTAAAAATGAAAGGATTACTGTCCAGCATGTTCTAAGATACCAGAAATCTTACCCATCAGTCTCACCCAGCCTGCCATATGCCTTGTCTCACCAGCTGGAGCTGTGGGCTACAGCAGGAAGAGGAGATGCTTGTGCTATGAACAACAAAGGTCTTTGCAGCCTGTGCACTGCCTGCAGGGACTACAGCTTGTCTGCTGCAGCCTGGGCACAGAGTTGCCTTTAATGTGAAGGCAAAACACAGATAGTTGGCACTGTATCATCTTCCCCATTCTCCTCACTAGGAGCTGAAGAGCTTGGATTTGGGACCTCCTGCAGTCAAAAATCTAGAGTCTAAGAGCCATCTGGACTTGCATCTTGTTGGTAGTAAGGCAGTGAGAGGAAGCATCACCCTCTGCACTTATGCAGACTGTCTGTCCTTTCAAGGACTTCTCAGCATGCTTTCATAAGCATTAAAGTAGTAATAAAATACTGAAGCACAATGCAATCTGGACCAACCACTACCAAACAGGAGTCTACAAGGACTTCCATATACTTCCTACTTCCCCACTCTTCTGCTTTTTTATGTTTCAAGGGAAGAAGAAAAAAACGCTAAGTTAGGAATTATTGTCTGGGATATGCCAGTGGACAAACTGCTTAGTAAGGCTGAAATTAAATGACCACTTCATTTACCACACAACCACGCAGGGACTGCTCCAGACTCACCCACCACAACCCTTCAGGGTACCCCTCTCTAACTGCTGTGCAGAGAGCACTGCAGAGAGACCATTGCAGGTAACGACCTGTTGGAAAATGCAGGAGCATTAAAACAAGCAAACAACCCCCAAAAAACCAACCTCTCACCTCCTGCTCCCATCATAAGCCATCACAGACGCTTAACAAATCCCAGGGAAAAATGCCTTTATGACCCTCAGAAGCTTGTATTGAACACCCCTCCAGGGTGCTGAGGACAACAAAAAACCCACCTGCTACCCTGAGGTGAGGAGTAAATTCCATCCTGATCCAACTAGCAATGTCACTGGGAGAATGACAAGCTAAAAGGCTGTCAGAACACCTCCCTTGCCTTCCCCTCCCCGTGCAGTCTCATCCCCAGGCCTGCCCTAGAGGGGAGTGCAGTATTGCCCCTTGCCTCACCTGATGTAGCACAAGCGTCAGCCCTGGACTGCCCTGAGGCTGTTCAGTAGGGCCCTGGCTCTGGCCTCTTGGAGGGCTGCAATGCAACCCCGCACTTCTGCTGCTGATTTAATATTCCACTCCTCTGCTCCCTCTCCTTTTCCTGCACATCAACTCCATTCCTCCCATGCATTTCTCACTTTCCAGCTCTGTCCTTCCTTTATCTCCTTCTCATACCTCATCTTGCTATTCACCCTTTTTACCAAGACAGATCACAGTTACGTAGTCACAGGAGTCACCCTGCACTGTCGGATCCTCTCTATGGAAGTGCAACAAGAGGGTCACCTACATTTCAGTGACATGTTTTACTGCAGCTGCAAACTGCAGTCTCAAGATCAAGAGCTGGGGTCCTAACCACTTCCTCCAACACCCATCCAACCTGAAGTAGTTTTAAAAATAATATTTCACTGGCAAGAGGTGAAATGCAAGCTAGCAAAATACCATTTCCTCCATTAATGCCCGTGGAGTTATAACATTCTTGCCATAATCTGCCTGCAGATGTACCGTAGGTATTGAGAAAGAGCTCAGAGACTCAAAAGAATCAGGAAATGACCACTTTCTGGGGTACAGAGTCAGCTTGTTTTGTACAAACCGTCTGGCTTACTAAGACAGTCTTGTCTTAGACTTGCCAGCCAAGCGATATGAGCTACTGATGTACGTCTGGAAAATATTTATGATAAAAATTACGGTTGCAAAAAGAATAGCAAGTAAGTAGCTGATCCAGCTGGCATGCAAATTGCGCATAATGTTTATCAGCTCAAATATGTTCATCAGCACCACCACCTAGTCCTTCTGGAGAACAGTAGGTACTCAGGGATCTTCGTGACCATTAAGCAGTTGGGTTTCCTGTGGCCCTGATAATAAATTTATTCCTGTCTTCAGGAAAACAGGAGAGGGCGTTTAACCATCTATCATACTGTCTGACAGAGCAGCATCAGGGTTTTTTCCATCTCAGAGTGCATCACGGCAAGTGAGGCACTTGAGGCCTTGGACTTCAACTGATATTTCATCAAGACAGCGTGCCACCTTGGGAGTTCATCAAGCCCCTGGCACTGAGTAGAAGAATGCTCAGCAAAATCAACACTGTCAGAAAACAGAGCAACTGGGCATCATTTTAAAGCACGTCCCACCTCTGACATCCCTCCTCTGCCTAAGCAAGCTCTACATGCTGCAGTAGCCAAGTTGCATTGCAAAAGGGACTTTCCCAGAGCAAAGGCAATGCCAGCCTGTGCCAAGTGAGCGCTGTGCAGTTGCAAAGGGCTGGAGGCAATCAGAGGGGTCAGAAAGGCCCCAGGACAGGGAGGTTTTGCAAGGACATGGCATGAAAACTTCTAAAACTGCTCTCCTGCACAGACGAGGAGGAGGAGAAGGGAGGACCACCTCTGAGAGGTGTGCAAGAGGGCAAGGCTGGGTTAAAAAGAAAGCAGTGCCACCAGGAACTGCTGGCCACACATGTCCTGCAGCTCTGTTTGTGCCACCAGGGCTCCCTTGCACAATCTGGATCTCCCTAAAGCCCCCTTTCTGGGGCAAGTCCTCTGCTGCGCTCCCACTGCTTCTGGGTCTCTCCCATCTAAACAGCCACCTGTTTTCACAAAACTCAAGGAACTAAGTACTTTTATCTTGAGAGTGATCAGAAGGCAAACTGACACAGCACAAACAGGTAAACTTATGCTTCCATGGGAAACCAGGCTACTAACAGACCCATAGTCTTCCATGTCTTTTGAACAAAATAATTAATCTAGGAACTGCTGTATTAGAGCATACCCTAATGTTGCTGAGGGAGGAGAAACCAGCTCCCAGTCACCTTCCACATTACTGTGGAAAGGTTAAAGGCAACGTTTAGTGAGATCTAAATCAATCAGGATCTGCTTTAGCATCTGTCCCTTCTGAAATATCCTGACACCTACTCTGTCAGCAAAAACCGGCAGAGCATTCATGCTGCCTCACTAGCCCAGCAGACCCCAGTCACACTAGTTTTTCACTGTAGGCCTTTCCAACCCTTTGACAGTCCTACATTAGACTGTTTTTAAAGTGCCAGATAAGTATGACTCATGTCACCAAAAAGTATGATTTGGCTCTAAGTCCATAAATTCTGTGCTCAGTTCCTTGATGGATGAGGTCTGCTAGCGTGACCCAGTTCCTTGTATTACCCTCTCTTTCCACAGTAAAACAGGAAGAAAACCTCCCTTTCCACCTCATTTCATACAAATGTTACTTCTTGGTCTCAGAACAGCTCAGTCAGCTCTAGGATCCAAGACCAGCCTTGTGCCCACCCTGCTCAGGCTTTCTAGAAATGACTGTTCCAGTGTGGGTCACCCACACTGTGGGATAATTGTAAACTTCAGTGTTTATTAGTTTTCATTTTCAGTGCTGAGTGATTTTTAAAGGAATAATTGTTTCCAGATGTCATGCATATTTTGATCTGAAAGAATATGGCAATCTCTGCTAAGGTTACAAAGCTGGAAAGGTTGTTTTTCCCTATCCAAGTGGCTGTCTCAAGAGGATTTGGGAACACTGTGTCTCCCACGTGGACCTTGCAAATGCAGGTAAAAGCGAGACCCAAGGTCTCTGAAAAACACTCTTGGTTGTATAACACACTTTATAAAGCTGAAATGTTGAGTGTGCACCTGTGATACAATTTTTGGGTTGCTTTGTGGGGAGAACACTGTATTGGGGTCTTACAGCAAGGCCCAGTCAAAACCAGCCAACCCTAAAAGACTTAGATATCCACTTTTACAGGAGCATCCTCACACTACATGGAAACACACTTCTGACGATGCCAAGTCCTCTCTGACTTCAGAGTGCAAAGGCTGGAAAAGATAGAAGAACCTGAAGAAGAGGCATGAGTTAAAAATAAAACTTTGCCACTATGGGCAGTCTCAGTCTTGACTGGTTTTAAATGCATTTCTTTAAATGCACAGATGATTTCTGTGCTTTTACTCTTAAAAGATGTGCACACATATGAGTAAGTATAGAATTTATGTAGTATTGGTCGAAGATTAGGTCAGAGCACAGAAGAAATACCATGTTATAACGTACCGGAATCAGTAGTTACAGTATCCAGACTTTGAGAGGATGCTCCAAATTACTCTGAGCAGTTTCAAAGTTCCATCTGTTTGGGTGCTCTGCTTTCAAGAGCCCTGCTCTGTCACACTAGGTATTACCTAACGAGAGCTCCTGAATCTGTTAACCTAAATTTCCAGTTTCAGAAGACATTATTTCCATAAACATAATTGCTTGTTGAAAGGCAGATGTGTTCTACACATCTGACACAACACCAGCGTGAGCAAGATTTCACACGAGGCCCGTGGAAAGAAGGATGGGGAGAGAGCACCTTCTCCAGGACACAAAAAAAGAACATATTTTGGACACAGGTAGACCAGCTAAAACACTCATACCAACATGAAAATGACTGATGAAGACAGAACAGTTGCATTTTGTTGTCTGTGAAGTCCTGCAGGTTTGTTTATTTGCAAGGAAACCTTGTATGACACCCAGCTAGACTTGTAAATTCCTGAAAAATGTTGCAAGTGAAATGTGGCAGCTTTGGGAAAAAAAATCAGTATATAAGTTGGTAACAGAAAGCTTTACTAAGACTTAAATGCACTATTTGAACATTTCTGCAATGGAATGATTCATTTTCTATTTTTGAAAACATTTTTTCAATTCTGTGTAATGCAGTAAATGCATCATTTGATTAGCAAAATCCACGAATTTTTCTTTGCATCTTGTATCAAGAAAAAATTCAAAATTGCAAATGAAATCCCCACAAAATGAAAAATTAAGTTCTCTCTTTGCTTTACAACTAAGAGTAGGCGGTGTTGAAAACTGTCCTAATAACACAGGACAAGACTGACAGCACTAAAAAAGGGGCTAGAAAAGAGATAGAGCTAGAAATAAACTGGCCTCTGCATCAGAGCATTCCATAATAGGTAGGAAAATATGTTCCTTTTTCTACAGAAATAGATTATACAGAACACCATAATTTTGTGTACAACACCTACTCCAAAACAGCCCAAAAAGCTGTAATGCCTAAAATAAGAAAATGACCAAACTTATGTCCATGTTCAGCAAAACTCCAAATTTCATTCCAACACTATAGCACATGAACAGTTAGTAAGTACATGCTAAAATATACTGATGAAGGCAAAGAAACATAGGTCTAACTTAAAGGCTTGCCTGGGTAAGTCAGAAGGACATGCAGGAGAGTTTAAGTCTGTGTTTAAGAGATTCCTTGAATTGGGACAATTAATTTTAGTGGCGGGCATGCAAAGCTGAAGCTTTGAAGCAATGGGCATGCAAAGCTGAAGCACCACAAACTTGTGATACTGCTGAGAACAGGCTGTAGCTTCCAAATCTGCACCCCTAAATGCACTCCAAACAGCAAACAACTAAAATATTAATGGAGCTTGAGAGATGATATGCTAAGCGTTCAACCAATTGATTGTATCAAAGAATTATTGCAGATGGTGGTAGGGCCACCTGTTAGCACAAGCTGCTTGATATATCCCTTCACGTTGTCCTATTTTCAGCTCTTCATAATTTTGTCAAGATATAAACTTTTTTTTTTGCTAAATGTCTGATGCAATTAGATATTTCTTTGCAATCAAAGAAGACCTCTTCACCGTTAGCAAGACAAGCTTCTGAAATATATTGTTTTGCCCAGGTTGGAGTTGTCCACAATTCTACCCATTTCGTTGAAAAGTCCTATTGCTTCCAAAATATTAAAGCCTGGGAATGGGATTTGGCACAGACTACCACAGCGAAAGAAAGCCCTTTCTGCCATCCTTACAAACACCATCCCAAACCTGACCAGGCCATGGTGAAAAGGTGCAGGGCTAAATCTTCTGGCATCCAGCTGCACCAGCATGATGCACAGCTCTTCTCTGTGTAAAGGGACTGAATTTACACAAGCCTTAATTTACTCTGATTATTTTCACTCTGATATTCCCGACTGCTCATGTACTTCAAATTCTTTAAATTGTGTTACAACATGGTATAAAAGTCATCGAACCACACACAAAGCTTTCACACACAAGCATTTAATAAAAAATATATAAAAAATCATTGTCCCACCTAAATGTTCCTCTGAATATTTGCATTTTAAATAAAAGCAATAGTAAATAAGTGTAAGAAATAGCCTGCAAAAAGAAAAGAAAAAAAAAAGTGTTTTCTTTTCCTTAACAGCCAAAGGGCCCCACATCAAGACAGTCCATGGTGACCACAGCTCACACTTGTGTAATAGGCACTTGCTCTGCATTAGATATGCTTTCACAGGTCCCAGAAGCATAAGCAATGCCAGGAGAAACTATGCTGTGGCCCAGTACCAGGGATACACATCACTTTTGCACATTTTAAATAATACTAAGTACTTTTTTATTTGTAGCTGCACTAACAGGTGTCATTGCAGCATCTGGAAAAGGTACTATGTAAAGATCCGATTCAAATTCATGGTTAGGCTAATTTTAAAAGTAAGTCTCCCCTTTAAAACAGAACTAAGCCTTGACAGTGCCCAAATCCTGCAACATGGCTAATTTTAAGAGGCAGAAATCCTAGGAGATCTGATATTTTGCAAGATTTTCCATCCACATGCCTTCCAGCTTGAGAAGCAATTCAGAACCACAGCTATGGGCACGAATCCAAGCTTCAAAGATACAATGTGGACTAATCTCTATTTTAATCTCTGCTTCTGCTGGGTATTACAAAACACAAGTTTCTGGTTTTGAAGCTTCTGACTTTATCACTCTAAGTTTGGAGCTGATACCTTTTGGTTCAGTTGAGAATGAAATACTTAATGACCTTACCTGGCAATTTGCTTTCCTTGCTCTTCTGATTTGCATGAAGAAGGCAGCATTGCCGTGGCCAGCCCACATGGATCAGCAGTGCTGGCAGCTGGTGAAAAGCAGAGATCACTGTTCTTCAGGGCTGATGTCCCTCTGGGACCTCCCTCTCTCCAGCTTTGACTTTCAGGGTCCTCTTCTCACTGCAGTAGAACATCTTAGAAATGCTCTAAACCTGCATTTGCTAAGGTGGGAGTAGTGATTTGAGCACTGAAAGACTGCCAGGTCAAACCACTGACATCATCAATATTCGGAAACCTGTTCAAACGAACAATTATGAGATCTGTATGCTGGCACTCCATAGTCCAGCTTCAGACTGGTGGAACGTCTCTAAGTACCCTTTCATACAGTATAATAGCAGCTTGTTTAGATTGAGTTAGTTTGCAATGGAGATTAGACCGTTTTTTATAAAATGCAGGGCACAATGGGACTTGAAAAATCTCTCGTAGCTTCCAAGTTTTTCTGCAACACAGTAGATTAAGTTGTGGAGCTGCAGAATAGTTCCAAGAACACGTCAGTGATTCAGTGCGCCATGCTCTGAGCAAACAGGCCCCTGGGGATGATGCACACCAGTGGTCTGACAACATTTCCAGCCACGCAGTAATGACACAATGTTCATTTCCCTGAGGACCTGGCAAATGACATTTCCTGAAGGCTCTTAGGATTCTCCTCTGGACAGGGACAGGTTCTTCTAGCACAGAAGTTTCTGAGCCCAAAAAGGAGTCTTGCTTTGGCTTCCCTGACGTTTTCAGCAGCCTCCTGGAAACATGTGGCAGGAAGGGAAGCTGCTTTCCCTGACACCATTCAGCTGCCAAAACCAGTAACCCCTCCACAGCGCTCCTGCAGCCATGCCTGGCCCCGAGGCCATGGAGCAGGAGAACCTCGTGGGCATCAACTTGCCCCTAATTCATCCCCTGAGCAAAACCCACTACAGTGAAAGGTGATGAGAGCAACCAGGGCAGGGGTGGTAAGTAAATCTGTGACCCCTTAGGAGAGGGCTGTGCCATCAGAAACGTAGAATGGTGTATCTCAGTTGAAAGGGACCTACAATGTTCATCTAATCCAGTTGCCTGACCAAACAAGCTGTCTGACATACAAAATATTAAGCCGAAACCTTATTTCTGGTATTTCCTCACTTCTAAGTCTCAGAACTCGCAACTAAACCTACTCAATCTGTAGATTTGCATATGTCATTTATTAGATTATTTGCAATCTTTCTCGCTGCTGAAGGGTTAACATGGCGTCCTTATATCCTGATGCTTATAATTAAGGACACAGCAGAAGTCTTCACTAAAACCTACTGTAGTCTTTTCCAGAACTGATTTCTAATAATTTCCAGGACAGCTGCACAATTGAATATTAAAATAAAAGTGCTGAACCATTTTTCACAACTTGCCAGCTGCCTGCCAGAGCAGAGGGGTGTGTGGTCCTGGCAGAGAGGGCACGGCCCCAGCACCAGCCTGCTTGCAGAACCTAGCTCTGCTCAGTGCCAGTGCCTCAAGCAGCAGTGGCTCAGCGAGGACCATTTCCCAGCCCATCCAAAAGGACACAGGGATTTACTGGTCTGGCCACAGGGAGGGGGTGAGTGCTGCAATGGGGAGGCTCCAGCACAAGCTTGGAGTGGGCAAAGAAGGCACAGCTGAGAGGGAAGGCCACCTCAGCCCCTCTCCTTCCTTACAGTTCTGCACCTTCCCCTCCCTGTAGGTCATAGAGAAAGGTGACAATGGGCTCTGAGGGAATTAGCAGGCTGTGCTCAAAGGAGCAAGCTGGTGGGCAGCAGGTCCAAAAACTGACTTGTAAAAAAAACACCTAGAAAGGTCAATAGTGAGACCCCCATATCAGAAATGCCTTCTCCTCTAGTGGTACAGCCACTAACACACTTTTTATTCTCTTGCTTTGTCGTTTATCTTGTAAATCAATCCATCTGCTTTCAAACCAAATGTGCCAAGTAAATATGAAGATTATTAGGAAGCCTTTTTTTCCTTCCCCTAGAGCAAAATAAACAGCTGGAGGTTACATTTTTCTAATATTGACAAGCCATTACCAGGCATAACATAAAGCAGTTGGCTGCACACACAGCCACGCAATGTTTCGCTGGGCTGATGCAGCAAAATTAAGGAACTTGTGCCTTGCACCCAGCTGCAAATGCCAAAGTGGTTCCTGAATGCCACTGAATTTATGGCAACTGTCACACCAGAAGAGCTGATCCTCCCAGACAGTGGAGTACACAATTAGGTCACATTAAACATTGAGAAAATACCACAGCAGTTCCACATGCCAACTACAAGTGAGTGACACCGGAAAACAGTTCCTAGCTGGCAAATGCCATCCCAGCATCAGTGCATCAGTAATTTCTGCTAAAAGTTCACAGATTAAGTCTGCAGGTGCAGAAGGGTGAGCAATCACCCAGAGGGAGTCATAACATTTTCCCACAAGGCAGAGAAGTGTACCAAAGACAGGTTTATTCCCCCTGGGACGCCACCACTACCTCCTGTTCACAGAAACAGAGGGGCTAGGCACCACATTCCTTCAGGAGGGTTTCCTTTAGGGCCAGAATAACAAGATGAAGCAGTGATGCCCACAGCAGAGGCTTCAGACTCATGTAGGCTTTTTTTCCAGGTACAGCACCAAGCATGGTGACTGGAGCTCCTAGCCCTACCCCAGGAGGAAGTGTTTGCAGTGTCCTTATCACTGCACCCACACACTACAAAGTATGTCCTTGGCCAGAGGTGGACTGGTGAGAAAAGCACAGCCCACTCTGCTTACAGAAAGCCTTTTGCATCCTGTCAGCATCACCTATGTTCAGCCGAGTCCAGTCTTGCAAACCTGAAATCACAGGTAGTCGTCAGTTGCAAGGTAGCTGTTATCACAGACAACAGACACTCTGTTGCACAATATTTGGTGCTCGCCATAAATTGCCCCGAAAAGATGCCATTGCCACACCGCTGGTAATTATTTAAAACATTAATAAAAGGGCTTTGTACTGGACCTCAAAAAGAGGGCAATGCTCCATGGGGAGAGAACACACCATAACATGTAAACTTCAACACTGTGACAAGCATCAGTCTGCGTCTTTTCACTCCCCTGCATCACGAAGTTACTTGTGGAGTCTACTGATTACAAAAGCACGTTTAATTTTGCCTGTGATCAAACACATACCCGTGATGCAGCAGCAAGCAGTGCACCTCAGGGAAATGCCACAGTTTTTGTGATGGTGAGTGGGCAGCACAGCTTTCTCAGCACATGAATTAACACCTCAATTCTTTGAAAGTTTCCATTTTTCCAATTTCTTCATCAGGCTTTTTCAGTAGAAACACTAGTTGTCACGATCAGCAATCCTGTTGCAATATCTCCTCTGCATGAATCCTCACAGAGCATCTCCATGATTCACTCCCAAGCACAAGAGCAAGGCTATTCTTCATACTTTTAGGTCAGCCCTTTAGCACAGGCCAAGAGCAGCATCTTATGGCAAAAGCAGCTGTCAGAAAGGCACAGGCAGATATATGTGCAGGAAGTAACCTTCTGAGGTATTGCTGTTGCTGCGGTGCCCATGACTAGGGTCTGAGAGCAAAGCCACACACCAGCACACACTAAGAACCAAGCTGAGCGCTTAGAGGAAACAACCAACCTCCAAAATACTTTGAATTGTGAAACTTAATCTAAGATCCAGCCCAGAACAAAAACGGTAAAGTAACGACACCCTCATAAATCAGATTTAGTGTGGTCTGTCATGGCACAAGATTACAATGTCATATTTTCACCGAATGGTTAAGATTGGTAAGGGACCACTGGAGGTCATCTAGTTCTCGGTCAAGCAAGGGTCCCCCAAAGCAGGTTATTGAAGATTGCGTCCAGATACCTTTTGAATATCTCCAAAGAGGGAGACCCCCACAACCTCTCTAGGCAATCTGTTCCAGTGCTTGGTCACCTACACAGTAAAGAAGTTCTTACTCGTGTTCAGGTGGAACTCCTCGTACATCAGTTTCTGCCCATTGCCTTTTGTGCTATTGTTGGGCAACACCAAGCAGAGCCTGGCTCCATCCTTTTGGCACTCTCCCTTCAGATCCTGATAGACTTTGATGAAGTTCCCTCTCCATCATCTATTCTCAAGGCTGACCGGGTCCAGCACCCTCAGCCTTTCCTCATAGATGAGATTCTCCAGTCCCTTAATCATCTTTGTTACCCT